>DWQT01000161.1:0-28230 GCA_018244895.1 Myscelus amystis hages | reverse complement strand
TGGTAAGTGGCTACTGCCGCCCATGGACATTTGTAATCGACCCCAGATAAGATTAGATTCCTATCTCAGGTCGACCATTGAAGCTGGATTGCCTCGAAATAGTATGTCTCCCTTACCACACCCTTCAAACCGGAACACAGCAGCGCTTAACACTGCGCGCGCGGTTATAAAGCAGAAATAAGTGTGGCGGTGGTGCCGCTGGAGTCGAACCAGAGGATTCTGCCACCTTTAGTGAATAAGTAAATACCAATATATATATAATATTGCGCGTATGTATATGTAGGTATTTTAAATTAGATTCGTTTTGTATTCATAATATTTAGCTTCAGCAGTTATTCAGGACACATTACACTATTGCTATATTGTTGTTCTTTTATTTTCCATTCGCCAAACGTTGGCTAATGGAGAATGCCACTGGGCAGTAACCTTTATTATGCTTGTTTTTGGTGTTCTGTAACGTCTAAATAAAGAAATAAATAAATGTTGTGAACGAGATCAACGATATTTCGTTAATTTGACCTTTCGCATTTTAAAACCTGACATTGCTCATTATGTAATATGTAGTATCATTTTTTGACTGCCAACAATATAACAAAGAAAAAGTATATTTTATTAAAATTAAAATATTTCTATCGTTATTTACAACCCCTTAGAGCTAATAGAAATATAGAAGGGAAATTCCTTGAACGGATATAAGTAAAAACTTTCAATAGCTAAATCCTTAATAAATGTATAAGGACGTAAAAAATATTCGTAGCTGCGTAAAAAACAAGTTACTTTATTAAAATACTTTTAAACACAATTTTCAAAGAAGACTAAAAGTATTTTAATATACGTAAGTAATTCATTTTACATAATAATAAATATTGTCCGATAAATCATTACAGAACAAGACGCTATATCCGTTTTGTGTTGGAAAATGTTGTTTATGAATTTGGTAGACAAAACAAGGATTATTTCAACAGCGCTTTCCACGAAACTGAAAGGCGTCAGGGAAATTGATATTTTCCTCGTTAATTGAGAAACGACGGCTATTGTAAAAACCTGACAATTCTATTTTAGGTTCGTTCTTTGCGGCCACTTTACACTGACCTCGATATGTTTCAGTGACATTTTGGAGAGCACCAATGTAGTAGCAAACGATTTTTGTGTGAATTTCGACATTCTCATGTGAGTTATAACTTTTGTGACATTATTTTGTAGCAAAAACATTAACGCTGAAGCAGATATGCCATGGACATATCAGTCTTGTAGCGCGTTGTAAATATTAATATGCCGTGGCTGAGTCGGTGTCGTTTGAAACAACACGCATACCTAGAAAGTATGTTCAATTCCAGTTTTAATCCGCCAGGTATATGCTTTGGTAAAATGACACCAACTTCCTGTGTCATGGATAACCTAGACGGCAGTGTAGACTGGCAAACATACGTTAACAATTCGTTTCACATTTAATCCGTAAGCAATAAGATTGATTTTTGTGTGTCAATATGCTTTGACAAAATTGGTTTTGTGAGTCGGTTCTTGGCACAGCTGTCACATTACTCGCAACACACGAAGCCGCAATACATCGAGACGCCATACAACGAATGCCAAGCATTACCTAGTCGTTTCAAAACAATGGTCTATTACAATAAGCATTATGTGAGCTGATGACAACTATGATTGTTTGAAGGGCTTACGAATGGGGTATTTGAGAACACCGTCTTTGCTGGCATAAATAGGAATTATTTGTTTTGATGTATTCACTATTTTAATTCCATTTATCAGCCGTAGGCGACAATGACATAGTACTAATTATTATCGGGCTTAGCAAAGTGCTGCCTGTTAGGTGTAATGTTTATATATTTGTAACACCACCATAATCGCAGACTGCTCTGGGTGTTAGCAAGTTATAGTTGCAATGAGCTGCTCACATTATTGGAACTCCGATAATAATCGACGGAGCTAGGTGTTTTTAATGGACAACAGTCGAAAGCGAAAAAGTAGGGCATTCTTGACAGATGTCACAAAGAACCGTGCAAGGTGACGTTAAGAAATTAGTCGAAGAGAATCGAAGGCTGGGCTCAATGACAATCTTTATCAGATGCCTATGTGCAGGAATGGACTAACGTCTGCTTTTGGTGATACAAATATGAACGATATTGTCGATAGAAGTATTATCAAGTAATAGAGAACTTCTTCTGATACTGAGCCATTAAATCAGCACTACTTGAGACACGCAGAGAGACGTCTGTCGCTCTGGAAGCGTTACGTAAGAACACGTGCAGAGGGACGGGCTAAAATAAGCCCAGACGTGTTGCAAATATTTGTGCGGCATCCCTATTGGATTAGATTGAAATAGCGGCAGTTCAGTCGCCTTCACTTCTATAATTGCTGCGCGATCTCGCCAGGCGCTAATATACACCTTTATATACGAGTACATATATAAACTTCTCCTTAAGAAGGTCTTCCAGAAAATTCTTTATTTCAGTATGGTTGCGCGCTGGAAAATTCAATTTTCTTTTTAATATAATACCTATATGACGATTAAAAGAAAAATAATTAATATTGAAGTGTTGTAATTGTAGTGATAATCTAATGTGTTATTAACAAGATGATGAACACTGTTAGGGGTGTTGACGAAACGTGTAGAAATAGTGTTGAAATTGAATTGTCTCCGGGTTTCAATTGTCCAAAAATTGATAGATGTTATAAATTTCCCACTACAAAATCGTTCTAATTATTACTATGATTATAACCCGCCAATAACTTCTCTCTTGGCATACCCTGTTACGGGCAATGCCGTTTCTACTCGTATACAATGTACATTTTTTAATATTAAAGGAATTCTAAAATATCGGATTCAAATGTCTTTACTTGAGCTTCATTACTCATGTTGATGTTTATTTCTATTTAAGTCTTTCTTTATAGACAAATTGTGAGAAGCTGTCAAAGAGAAACGGCTGTAGAAGTCAAAATAATTTCGGGATTAATGAATAACTATTTTCATCAAGAATTTCCTTTTGTAAGAAGAATCCTGATTAGCAATATCCGAAAGGAAAAAATAACGCTAATCTATCTTGACAAAAATCTTAAATCAAAATATCTTTTCTTTTGCAAAGGGATTCTTATTGTTTTTTTAAGCTATTCAATATCATAGACAAACATTTTTCATGTAAATACCAGTTTCATCGTCTATCGGTATAAACTGTGGGAATTGAATATAGATTATAAAGAAAATAACAATTTGCAACTAATAATTTGAACGCGTACAACGACCCGAATGTGAAAATATATCAATAATATAAATACGTAAATTTTAAATTCAGCGCAAACGAAAAGTGGCGTGTGGCCAAGAAAAAATTTTTTGGCGCGAACACGGGCCATTACGAGTATCTTTTCTGTCACGGAACCATTATTTTGATGAAGCCACGGGCACTGCCAACAATTAGCAAACAACGGAAGAAGAAAGCATTTCACTATTTAAAAAGTATCTATTGGTGTTGTTTCTTACTAAAGCGTGTTGTTTCTTACTAAAGATTTGACGTCCTTAAAAAGAGAAACATTATCTACTACTGTTTGTTTATATAAGTAACGGTTACCAAGTATTATCAGGGGACTTGTATCCCTTTATTCGCTGTCAGAGTAATATTAATTTTGCTAACTGAACATGAAAACTTAATTAATACATTACGTTACCCTTTCTTAGAAATATGTCAATACTTAAGCTCATTTAAGTTGTTTAATCTTAGTTGTTTTATTCGTTTTTTTTTAGTAGTAGTCTTTCGTTAATTTTTAATTGTAACAAACATTTTATTTGAATAATAATGACATGGTAATCTAATGATATTGTTGGAAGAATTCATATTATGACATGTTTATTTTACGGAAGATTTATTATGATTAGCACTATAACTGTTGCTTGTAAAAAACGTTATTCTAATTTGTATGGTAGGAGAGTAATAAAATTAAATCAAGTCGAGACATAAGAAACAGCTATTCACCAAATCTCTATCCATTTATAACAGTAACTTTTTATTTTGATACAAAATGATGCTGTTAAACAGATTTAGGACTAACATGTATCTTCATAGAAGAAAGTTACGTTGAATGTGCACACGATACGAACATTTTTATGTAAAAAGTACGAGTAGTATCCATGTCCTAAATCTATTACTACTAACAGCACGTGTAACGGTTTTAGGACACAATTTTTATTTTTGTTTTTTAACTAAAGTCAATAAAATTTACGTAGGTAGGTAGGTACATGGGAAAACTTTTGTGACTTTGAAAACATTTTAACCCTGTATAGATGCACATAATATGACAAAATTTCTCAAAGCTTTCCACATAACCTGAGCACTGATCTAATATTTCTATGTATATATCTTATTAATAAGAATCGCCGCAAAGCGAGATATCTGACAACAGATCTGATAAAGTAATAAAAATCCCTTTTAGGCTTCTAAGTTCTTATTGATACAGGCCGTTAGCGTCGCAACATACATACATAGAAATCCTATAACTGTCTGTGCACTGTACGTGAATAAGTTTCACTCACTCCCTACACCTTTTATAACATGTTATGTAGCCTCGAGTAGCGAGAAACTCCGGTTCATTAGCCAATGAAACTGGCGAAAACGGACCATCTGTGCATGATATCGCGTACCTTTGAGCGCCGAAAGGCGTCGTCTTGTTCCCGGAAGATATTTTCGCGTAATTGGGACCAAGGGCACGTGGAAATTTTAACTAATTCGTTAGGTTAAATCGAAATTCCGCAGTCGCCAAAATGAATGTCTTCTATTGTTACAGATGGGTAAAATCATCGTATATTGTGGATCCAACGGTTTCCAGTCTTTCTTCGTTCATCAGGACCATCTAGTAAGATGGCCTGTAATCCTTTAACCGAAACGTGGTTGCAATTCAACGACCTCTCTTACCCAGCCGTTAAATCTATCCTTATAAAGCCGATATGGTTTCCTCTGAATACATAAATAACAATTTCGCATCGCATTTTTCTGAATGAATTTTGTTAAAGTAGATTGTTGTGTAAACTCACCTTTAGGCAAATTTATTATTTTATTTCCTGACATGTTTGCAATAAAATAGAAGGTGAAATGCTTAATAAAATCACGAAATTAAATAGTTTTCTTTTAGCGCCTTGCTAGGAATTTTATTAAACAATCCTATACGCCAGGGAATGTTGACAAAAAGCGAAATTTTGTCTGAATATAAAACAGCAATGGATTAACGAGACACATGCGGACGAGAGCGGCTGTGTATAGATTTTCGATCTATACAGAAATCACTGTATATGTGTGTGTCATCATTTTTGGGATTAACAAGAGAAAGGTAAAACGATATCAATTATTAAAAATTGAACAGTCGATGAACTTGACACAGACGCTGTATTTCATATTACACATACTCGTATTGTGGCAATTTTGTTTGCGTCCGACTGGCAAGCAGGAGTCTCCCTTGCGATTGCTGAAAACCTGGTAGATGCACCAACCAAATATAGTACATACTCGTATTATTTAATTGTTATCTTGTATGTTATACATATCTCGTGTTTTTAATTTGTGATATTAAGATAATTATTATATTAATACAAGTACTGCTGCTAACGGGCAGATGTAATCAACGTTTAAGATTAAGATCCCATTCTCTGAATAGAGAGATGTATGCCCCGCAAAACATTTCTATTTTTTGCACATTTCTACGGCAAGAAAATATTTTTCTATTCCTATGGGCTTCACTGGGTTTTTTCGTTAGGGTTTTTCTTTTGTTTTCGGAGATCGACACTGCAAATAGTGGCTACAAATTTTTACCGCGACGCAATAGGGAAAATGTGAGGGTACAAATGAAATATTCTGGAATACAAATTCTGATGGAAAGGTCGTAAAATAATTTGTTGGCTTATGTTGAGAGAGGAGAAATGACATGATAATAATATAGCGTTTGTGATTACTATGATGGTGATCGAGCTTCCTTTCAAAACTGTGGTTTGCATTAAGGGTAATTTTATTTAGCTTAACATAATTGAACTTGGAAAGTAAACTAAAATTACAAGTGTAATAAATGTAACAGGAATATCTTCATCAATAAGGAAATCCATTGTCTGCCAGCTTGGCATTACATACTGGAATATGATGTTAAAAAATTGAATAAGCTATCTTATGGCATACCTACTACGAATAACTTTTAGTTTTAAATATATAAAAGTTCAAAGTGAGAAAAATGTTTTGTGACTCTGTAAATAAATAAATTTACCTATTTTTGGAATATATTAATCTTTTAAGCGCTCTTGTAGGCATGCATTATGCATCAAATATCCTGAGTAATACAACTCCGGCTTCTGTTAAAATTTTGGCACAAGCTGTTGTTTTTAAGGTACCTATCTACCTAGGATTTGATATATTGTAAACTGCCCTCGTTCCAAAGCTAAAATAAAAGGAACAATGTGTTTTACTTCGCTTGTGTCTACCTGCGACACTTATAATGAGCAGACCCTCGTCACAGGTTAGGTTGTAGGCCATCTCATTATTCGGTAGACGCTGGTTCACACTGTAACAGTACTAGTTTCAGGTGTACTAAAATTAAATATGTGTTGTACTGCCTGTATGACGAAGAAGACAGGAGAATATTCCTTATAACTACTGGCGTCGGGAACTAAGTTCCTGATCTGAAACGATTTTTCTTTATGGCACTTACCATGTCGTAATCTAAGATCAAACATGTTTCGCTCATCGAAAATTTGAAATATTAGCCATTCGGAAAAGCTCTTCGTTCTTTAAAAGAACAAACACGAGTGAATTGAGAGCTCTGATTTAAAGTTTTATTTATCTTGTTGCTCGTTTGTGAAGAGTACACAACTCGGGCATCTGTAGTTGGGCGAAGTTTTTATTTCCGTTATAACTTTGTGTTTCCAAGCCTGTTGTTGTCTCGGACAGCATCAGTTTGGAATTATAGGATTCACTAACATTAAGCTGCATCACATTGCATAGTTAGCGTTATCCCTTTTCTTTTCCCACAAAGCTTTTTCAACGAAACTTCAAACTACCACCATTTACCCTTATTCAACGCAGTGAAGACAACTTGAGATTTGTTTCTGACATAGTTTTTAAATATATGCTCTTTGTACAAATAGCATTACAATTGTTTAGAAATCGGAGGTGATATTTTTATTAAATAACATTATATTACCCCGACGGAGCTCAACTCCTTAACTTACAATGATGTATGGCATTTATTTTCCCGTAGGAATAATATTTTCTACGGCTGTATTTTTTCTTTAGGTTAATCTCAGTAGACTGTTTTAGTGACATCTGATATCATTTACTTAGGGAAGTTTTTTTAATGATGGGTGGAAAGTTTATAAAACTAGTTATAATTATTTTACTTCTTGCATTTTAGTTTCGCGACAGCAAATAATATTACTTCGAACTCTTCAAATAGTCAATATCTTGACGCGAAATGTGCATTAAATCAACTATAAGTTTTTTTTATTGCACTCACCGGTTAGAAGTTAGTCCCAAAATAAACATTATATTACCTTACGAGCAACGCTTATTTAATCTCACCCGTCTGCTTCCAATTTTTGATATAAACTCAGTTTTCAGGAACAAACTAATTAAATCTTACTCATTTACTATAGTCGCTTGCATGACGAAAATTATGAGCCTAATTTCTCAAAGCTCGTTTCGTACCTGCCTCGGAATATTAATGTTTGTTTGTGACTAGCGATTTCTTTTCAACTAGATTGACACTAGACACGCTATACATGCAACAGAAATATCATTAAGTGCCTAGTTTCGATAATATGCTGTACTTAATTTGCCCATTACAGGATTTTTTGGTTATTCATGGTTTCGTAAATGGCATCGCATCAAAGAACCAAAGAATATATCGCGTAAAAAGTATAAAAGGCATATTAGCCCATTGCGATCTACTGAAACCGAATAAATGTTTGATGAAGCTCTTTAAATCCACACCTAGAACCAAATAACTGTGCCTTCAATAGAAGTTACGTATCAAAATAAATTATTATTTATTTCATCAAAAAATTTTCTTACTCTAAGAATGTTTCTATTTAAAAATTTAATAAAATAAAATAATATGTTATTTTTTTAACACATTGTGTATTTATGTTTCAGGTACGTTTGCGTTTTGTTCGAAGCAGTTGTATGACTTGAATCTTAGGTAGGTAAATAGTTAAGGCCTAGATATTGTAAGACAAATTGAAATTCAAATGAGCTATCTTCGCCACAGTTTATAAGCACTAGAATATTAAACAGACCAACTCTATTATGAGCAAGCGTAACATCGGGTTTCTATAGTTCCACCAAGTACGCGGAAGAAGTTTCCTGGCTAGAAATTAATAACAATTTATTAAGAAGCTCGTGTAAAGCTGGCTTCCGATTGTGTTTGACTTCCTACGATGTGAATGTTCGCTGCGTTTCTTTCCATTAAAATATCATTCAAGTAATAGTTAGTTACCATTGGGTATATTTTGCTAAAAAACAAAACCGTCAAAATTATTTTCAGTTTAAAATCGACGAAATTATCTGGCGCATTTGACGTTACTTAGAAACGTATATGAAATGGATTTCTGAACTTTTCAGCAATCACGTGATATTATATTAAATATGTAAATCAAGTATGTACATGTAAAATAATTAAATTTAGGTATAGGGCGTAAGCAATTGAGCCTCTGGAAACCACAATATATCTCCTTCAGTGCCACTCATTTCCTTCATAACTTTAGCAATTATAATGATCTATTCCTATTATAGAGGGACACAGAAATATCTAGTCTCTGTTATTTTAGTTTGTGAGCCTGTAGGTATATATTAATCCCAGGTGGCAAATCTGGAATTAAACAGACCTCGTTCCAAATGTCTCTTTTATTACAATTTAATGTCTCTCGTGGCAGATGTCCTCTCTCCAGTACGCTTTTTATTCCCTTTTCATTCTTTAAGCACTATTAATTTTAATTAAGCTTGTCTCGAGAAAGATTACTTTAGTATTATGAATGGGATAATTTCAAGTTAATTTTTAATTTTTTTTTAATTAAATGTAATAAATCCTTTATTTTACTTATGTGCTTTAAAAAAGGTAGTAAGAGTAATAATGGTGTTTTCTTTAAATTGTATGCTTTATTTTTATGTTTCAAAGAAAGCATCAATGAGGTTGACAATGACAGAGGTAATTGTAATATAAACAAACAAATACGTGTTTTTTCTCTTATATTGTATAAGAAGTTACATTTAATCTCGCTGTTATTAATTCTAGCGAGTCTCGTCAAGTTATTCAAAGCTTTCATTACCAATTAAACAAGTTTTGATTGTGTTCGGGACTTAATTTGCGTTTGTTTGCCGACTTCGGATTGATAATTAAAACTGTTGCATGACAAATGAGGCATTGATATCGTGCTGCCATTGCAAACGCATCGACGGCTCCAAATAAAAATGGAAGGGCGCTTAAATTGGGTTAATTATTCGCAGTTCAATAAATATGCACTGCACTTGACGCTTCGACAAAAATGTTCATAAAAACTACCTTAGCAAAAGACATATTTGTAATTTTAGTGTAATTAGTGTACAGTAATTGAATTCCTGTTAGATAAATAATAATGATGTTTGAACATGATGAAGAAATGAAGACGCTATTATTGAAAATATTTCTGCTGTTAAATCAATTACAGAGATTAAAACAACAGCTAAGTCTGCCATTGGATACAGTTGTAGAAATCATGTAAAATCAGGTAACTCGTATGCCGTCTGTTACTTTTAATGTATAAGGCATTCTTTTGTTATTTATATTCTGTACCTTAGGTTTAATCGTCTATAATATTATCAAGGAGAATTATTGATGGATGTATGATTTAATTATAATTAAAATTTTGCATCTTCTTTGATACAGAGTTTAAATTGAACTAAAGCGTCACACGTCGCGGGTAGCGAAGTCTTACGCCGCTATTCATATATCTTGCACAAACGTAATTACTGAAGTTAGGAGCGTTTAGACGGAGAGAGAATGTTCCCTTTTCGGTCTAAACCAACTTGGACGTTCGATAACGTAATGCAGTTTGCTGCGTTGGGAACTTTCAACTGCTGGTAAAGTTCCTACTTTTATATATATATATATCATTAAATTAATGAGAATTTTACCTGGATAACACAGTATAGAAAAAATGTACTCGCTCTCTGTTCATTAGAAAACAGGTAAGGCTAATTTAATTAATTCAAAAATTCGGAAGAATGGTTTCAATTATATAATTTACCTTGTTTATTGGTACCTACATTTAATTATTATAGCAAATTACTAAAACTATGCACTACGAACGAAGCAAGTATTGAACTTTTTGTGAAAATACGAAATTGCGCCGTCATTACTAAGTATTTGGTGCATTTTGCACAAAACAGCTGCGTTGTAAAAATATCAGTAAGCTCTACAGGTTTTAATAATGAAAAATGTTGCGAAGATTCTTTTACGGGTGACATTCATTAATTTTTTTATTCCTATAATGAAATTGCTGAGTTTGAAATACTTTGACGCTTGTCTTCAAAGTTGGACATTTTAAAATATCCTTTTAGTAGTAACATTTTAAATGTTAAATTTAGAAACTTGCGTTTGTTCTATGCAAGTTTTATTTAATCACAATATAAAACCGAAACTAAAAGTGCAAAGAAATGTTAATTTATTTATCCAATAAATGTAATCGTTTTAAATAATCATGCAAACAATCTTAAAAACACTATTACATGGTAATCGCATGTAAATTAAATTAAGCACTATCCTCGTACCTTGAGCTACGTCTTTGAAGTTTCACGATGTGATTCATATATCTTCGTGTGTGACACCCGAGTGTAATTACGAAAGTTACCAAAGTAAATGTACAGGTTTTGGTCCCTAGCTCCTTGATGTTGTAATTTAGCTTAACATTTCTAGACAACTTTGTAGCCTATAGCAAATTTGTTAAAAACGATTTTGATTAATCGATCGATTTACTTTAGTTGGAGATGGGAAATTAGTCTAATGTGTTCAATTACCTAATATTTGAACAACAAATCGTTTTTATTGCAACTTTTGTCACACAATTGCTGATACTCTAGCTGCGGTCTCCATCCTTCAACCTTCGGTGGTTGCTTGAGCCACCCGGCTCAGCGGTATATAAAAGGATTTGCTACCACTCTGCCACATATAAAAATGCAAATTACAAACTGCTATATTATCAATTTAATTAAACATCATAAAGGTTTCTTCGCACAAAATACCTTTTATAACATGATAAGATTTTACGTAAGCGTGTGTTTTGAAACGTTTCCTTGCATTTATGAAACTACGCTAATTGTATGTATGTATGCTAATGGAGCAGGTCCCAGAGGTAGTATTATTATTACGAATTTCACTATTCTACTGCGAGGATCTGTTATCCCTTGCGATAGCTGTGAAGGAGACCATTAAGGGGGTTACAAACGCGTTTGATTTCAATAATATTCTGTAAACCGTTTTAGATTTAGCAATGTTTTTGACTCGATTTTTTGGAAGGAGATGTACATATGTAGTATAGTTAGTTGTTTCTGCATTTTCCTGACCTGTTTTCACTTTGCCACCAATTTAAACAGCATCTCATTTTGCTCAAAGTAAGTAATCCATCCGCTCATAGCAGCGCGACAGTTTGATCACCTGCGTATATCAAGTCGCGCTCACCTGGCGCGATTTACAAAACGTTTCCATTAACCTACAAAAACATTTGACATAGTTTTGTAAAGTTGCCCAGACTTAACGCTCCTTTATGTTTAATTTACAAGAGATTAGACTTTGAATACGAGTTCATCTGATGGTAAGATGCAGTCTAAAATGCAGCTGTTTGTCTAGAAAATGTCTATTCACGCTGCTTTTAATAATCCATAGTTATACGTATCTGGAAACACAGAGACTGGTAGAGCGTTCATTTCCTCGCTGTTTAAATCAAAAAATGTTTGGCGACATGGTTCGTTCGATTCAGGAGAATCTCAACCAAGAAATATCTTGAAAGATAGATGTTTATCTAATTACTTTGTAAAAAAATCGTCTTCACAAATTGCCTTACACAGGCCCTAAGCTGAAATTGAAACGTAATGAAGGTCCACTCAGTTTTATCTTAATATCCAATTGATTATAACTGTCAATATCTTATCTCCTGCTTATTTGTTATAACAATAACATAAAAATCGTCTGTTCAATAACTTCGTTGTTGTCTGTTTGTCTACAATTGCAATCAAAAATTCGCAGTCGAAGAAGCAGAACAAACGTTCACGTAACAAGTCAGTTTCATTTTCTCGTTTTCCGTTTTCACTTGAAAAAATATAGTTTAGGTTTTATCCGTTATCCTGTTTGTATTCGATTACTGGAACAAATCTGAATCGAAATTCGTTGTTGTTGGCACAGTTGTCAATTGAGATATCCAAATGTGGATTACAGTGTCAAATAAAATAATTTTGTCTTTTAAAAATGTCTTTGTTTGTGAGATAAAAAAGAGCTTCTCAGTAAAAATTGTGTTGCTAAAATTGTAATTAATGTCCTAATCTCATTAGATGTTCATACATCTATATTCATGTATAAAGTGAAAATCCTATACTAATAATGTACGTGGAAATTCATATAATTTGCAATTCCATTTTACGAATGATTCGTGTCCTAATTTTTACCATAAATAGGTACTATAAGTATTTACCATTTTCTTCTTCATCCTTCTTTCTTGAAAATGTTAACGACGGCGTGGTTATTTTAAGTTTCCTTTTTAATTTGTGTTTGTAATCACAGCCCAGATGAGGGCTTATACTAACGAGCTCTGCCCCAGCTCCGAACTGACTGGAAATATTTATACAAAAAACAGCACTGAAGCGGGTCTTTCAGCATTAACGATGCGTTCAGTTTTATGCATGAATTAGTTTCATTAAGTAACTTATGTATTAGAATACGTGTCTATTTTGAATTGTTTGATGGAACTAATTATTTTTCAAATTAATATTATCTTGTTTGCGAATGTTTGTGTTCACGTAAACTTATGTACGTATATATATGATGTCTCGGATGTGGTATAAATCTTAACCTGATAGGTTCAGACCCCCGCTGCACTTGTTTTAAAATTAGAGGAGAATTTGTCCGAAATTCAAGAGCAAAAATCTCAGGATATTTTGTAAAGAATGCGCGCTAATTTTTTTGGGTGATTGCTAGTTACCTTTTATGGATGGAAGCGAACGAGCTTAGACGTATGCAAAACCCAATCATAAAGTTCTAATCGCTGTTTTTAATAGATTAACGGAGTTTCTGTCTTTCGTTTACAATGAATTTATCGCTTTTATAGTGTTTATTTAGAAATTGAAAGTAATGAGCACATAGCGTGGACCATTTACTATAAAATAGTTATTATAGTGTTTAAAAATTATCGCGTATTAATTGGTTGTAGAATAGTCCTTGTAGAGGATAACCGTTTTCTGACAGCATAAGATGAGTATGTTAATACCGATATTAGTCATTGAAGCATATTAACGGGATGCATCAAAAAATACTGTTATGTATCATATTTCGCAGACCATAGAGTGGTAAGCGCTTAAGGAAAACCATTTTATGTAAGGGACGAGGGAGATAGATTAAAAAGTTATAAAGCAAGCGACACGTTCGCATGTTTTAAATTGCGAGTGAAATTTTTCGTGAGATATTTATGGCTTGAATTTTGCTTCGTAGGCGGTGATTTTACGCTGTTAACTTAATGACGTGATCATTTAATGCTAAGATGTAGGGCTATTTTAATCTCGAGTTTTTACCCTAGTAGATATTTGAATTATACTGAACTTAAACAACCGAAATATTGTTATTTACCGTTTATCGGTTTTGGAAACTTTATAATTTTACATGAAAAGCAATAATATAGCCTGCGATGTAGTATGTTTCTAGCCTGTTACCTCTACGTTTGATAAGTAGTTCTCGACTATAATTAATTAGTTTTTTAAAGTGAGTATTTCGTAGGGCGTTTTGAATTAGTATGAAACGTATCTCATCCCTTTCTATGTACCTATCGGCTTAGTATATAGATTTTAAACATATTATCGTAGAATGTGTGCATTTTATGTTGAAAGGGTATTTACTACTCCTGCCAGACCACGATCCATGGAACTTGCTCGAAATTTTGCCTGATTTATACGCTTATCGGGAGTATACTTGTTAAATATGAAATGCGGTAAAGCCTACTTTTTACTGCGGATGTAAGAAATTTAAAATTACGTTTAAAATTGTCAGTGGAGTAACTGACTAATGATTTTGCATCTATTTTAAAGTCAAGTATAAAAGAGAAAAACTAATGAATCGAGGTCGAATATGAAACTATACTCTCTCGCAAAATAAACCGTTTCAGTGACTGCATCGAAAGATAAACACAGTAGCGTTTTAATTGAGACAGTTGGTCGAGGTTTTCTGCATATTGCATACAAGTCTTAAATCTACATAGGTCTAGTGTTTTTATGTAAAAATACCTAAATGATATATCTTTCAAAGTCAATTGACTAATTATTATTTGATGATGACGGGTCATTAAAAAATCTTTCATCGTTATTAAAAGTAAAGTAAAGTAAAGTAATTTTTTTTAATCCCCACCGTTTATGTGGGGATAAACTCATGCTAACCCCCTACTACTTCCAACGTACATGTGAAAAGAAATGTTAAATGTGAAAAGAATGATTGTTTGTTTATATATAAAAATGTGTATCGACATTGTTTATGGCTAAATTATCATTGCTTTAATACATTTTATAATAGAATACAGTCAGGTTTCCATAACAAAGCTCTAATGCTCAATATTAAACAGGATTTAATTAAAGCCTTCGACTGAGTATCCGTTATCGCAAATAATTTGAGCAGACTGATAATAGCCTCGCGCCTCTCGGGAAAATACTGAAATTTCTGTGTTATCTTTGCGTTTATGTTAATTAAAATTTGTTATAAAACGGACAACATTCTCTCATCGCGATAATCTATTACCTCGTGAAGAAGCAACCAACTTATTTTCGATAAAATACCTACTCGTATATCCATGGAGCAAGAGATTTTTAGACGAAAGCCGAAACAAGTAACGTCTCCAATTTTGAACCACACTAAATAACCATTCTCATATACTTTAAACTTTAAAATACATTTCCCATTTTACGTTACGCTGTAGCCGAGTGCATAGAATAATATAATTTTACCTTTGTTATGGTTTAATTTATTATTTGATTGTTAAATTTACTGTATTTTTTGTGTAATTGATGATTTGTTCGAACTTGTGTTTATTAATTTTGAAACCTTTCCTGTTTTATGCTTAAGATACGTTACGTTAAGGAATAATTACTTTTTTAATGAAAAAATTAAATACACTTACCTTATGTGTTTAGAAATAACATAATATGTAGTTCTATCCTTACTCTCCGGCAATTTTCTAACTAATTGTTGCGCTGTAATACTGCCTTCAATACGATAGATGCAATTCAGTCTTGAATCGTATCGGCGACTTCCCTCGAGACGCGATGAGGCTTATGTGAACTTTTAAGTTGTAGTGCGGTCAAAAGGATTGTACGAAAATGCAGGGAACGTGAGCATAAACAAGAATTTATTTGTAAATTGCTATCTATGGTTCTGGGACCTGAGCCATTATTTCTAATAGTACCCGCCAATAACATTTTGGCTTCTAATGTTGTTTTATATGAATTCATAAAATTGATTTCTGACTTTCTTTATATTCTTCAATATGTGTAGGTAGTATATATATAAAAAAACAGATAAATTGGATCTATTTTAGTAAAACAGTTTTAAGTAGAAATTTTAAAAGAAAACCACTGTATCAAATGTGAAATCTCACAGTAAAACGAATTGTAGTAGTCATATCTACGAGTATGTATATTAAGGAATTTGCAAGTTTTAAAAATAAATAGGCTTGGCTTTAGGCGATGAATGGCGAACACTTTTGCGTGGGTGCAAGAATGTCTTGACAAGTACAAATACGTTCTCGCTCCTCACTCAACGTAATTACTTTTGCATAACGCCCACCCGTCGGTCATGCGAGGACTCTCATAGTCCCGGAACCGAGAACCGACTTTTGGTATCAATCGGAGTTTAACAACTGCACCAAAATCAGCGGTTAAGCTCATTACTCAATTTCATGCACGGTTTCTAGGTTAATTAAAAACAAACTGCTGTTACCTAAGACGTGTTAGTTGAAATTTTCAAAAACGTCTCAGTTTAATTTGAGAATATTTAATAACGTTTAATTTTACCATTTCATGTTTTTAAAATCTTTATCGATTATTTATACACATGAGATACATAGTGAAATAGATCATTGTCGCGTCTCTGTATTGTACCTTATTGGTTTTGTTTTCTTTATGAGGATTTACAAAAGCCGAGTCTTTAAATGCGTACGAGTTTGTTTTAGAAATAATATATCACACTTAGCTCGGGATTACTTGAAGCTCCGTATAAGATATATTGAAGGCTTAATGTGCGAATTTAGGGTATTTACGGCGCAATACTGAGAAAAAGCTGTTTGGCTATCGATATATTATGCTGAAGGTTATTATGTGATGATATAGGATTTAATACTTTACGAGTATGTAGGTACTAATGTCTTGCCTCCTTGCTAGGCTTAGAAAACATTTTATGCTCTTACGGTAACGTAGAACATGTTATGTAGGCATTTGAACTAGTTTTATGAATTGTTGCTCAACTGTTTGAAGCCAATCTATTTAATCTCCTAATGTTGGATGTGGGCTACATATTCGCTGTACTTCAGGACAGGAATCTCTCATAAAAGTTCAGCATTGGTATGTCATCAAAGTAGAATACAAAACAACAAGCGTTGATGTACTGATGTTGAATACTATTTGTTTTTAGAATAACAGAAGGACTTCCTAGCCATAGGTTGTCCGGCGCACTGCGACGGTTATGCGCAAGTCACCTTAGTTCGCCTCCGAGTATGAGGGCGAGCGAGTGCGCGGCGGTGCGTATTATCACGGATCGTGCGTTATCCCATCAATAACGAACGGTTTGATGAAAATTTCATTTCAGCAATTTAGAAGTTATCGAGTTACACAAACGGTCAGTAGGTATTCAAGAATGAACTCTGCAAATCCATTTTCCACGAATAAGTATCACCACTTCGTTAGCCAGGATCGCTCAATAAGCTCAGCTTGCTCTTTATCTTAGGTTCATTTCATATATGTACTTGCGATAAGATGCAAGCTGCTTTACGGGTCTAAGAACGAAAGATAGTTCTAGATAATCGTGTCGATATTATTCCCCAATATTTAAACATTCGCCAGAAGGTCAGGCAACAATATACTCGTACATATTATATCAAAATGGAATACCTCTACTACTTTTTCTTATTCGTCAGAAGCAACAATATGATTCGGAATTTCAGGGTTCGTTAATCGTATGGATGTTATACAGCGCCGGTGTAGGTTACTGAATTTTCCGTGCGGTCCATTCTTATTAACTGTATCAAACATATACTTATGGCAGTTTTTTATTTTGTATTCGCAAATATATTGCTTATGTCGAAAGGTAACATCGTCTTAGTGTTATTCTAGTTCGGTTTTTATTTTTATCTGTGAATTTTAAATATTTTTTTTTGTTAACAATAATTGCTGTACCTTAACTTGCCTATATTTATACTAGAATTGAATTTTAATTGGTTTAAATATACATATTTCATATTAAATGTTGTTATCTTCAATGGCATAAACGAATGGGCCTTTCGACTAAAATATACTTAGTAGGTAGATCTAGAACCTGGTTGTGGTTATGTATCAAAATCCTGGACCAAGTTAAGTTATAATCATTCACAGGATTACATTAGGAATATGCCACTGTTAGAACGTCTCCCTTTTCTTAAGCTCGCTTAAAAGGATTCCTTTTTGATAGGTATATCCCGGGGCATACCGTCTCCCTTGTTCAAGAAGTTTATTAAACTCGACTGACATTCGACTATCTAAACCTATATGTAGGTATCTAGATTCAATATTGGATTTGAGATAACGTACAAAGTATGACACTCGTGAATGCTCGGTTTATTTAAAACTGTTGTACTAAATTTGAACATACATTCAAAAGTTACAACAACGTATTTTACCCAAAAAACTCTAAGGTAATGACGCAGCGGAATACAATAATATACTAATTTTTGTTAATTTTCTAACTGATGTATTCATACCATCGTTATCCAAAGTTCCTCATCGTAATTTGCTGGTGTGTGACGCTTGCATTGCATTATTTCAAATGAAAGCAAACAAGTTATCAAAATCTCTATTTAACACATTAAAAAATTATTCGAACACTGCATTAGGTATTTCACTGCGATGCGTTGTTTAATGTATTTCTTGTAAGCCATTACATTTGACGCCGGCAGCGGGGAGTAGAGAACTAATGACATTTTAATAGTGCTTTGGGTAACACAGTTTTGATAAACATCTTGACCATATGTTTATTGTTTTGGAATATTACTCGCTTTAAACTCTGATATAAAATATTGCAGATTTTTCAAATAATAATTGCACGTATTTGATTGCCATGACATCCAAGTTTATACGGCCTGTCTAAAATGGTGATACTTGTTGTGAATTTTTGTGATATTCTAAATAGGTCTATATTAAACATACATTTTGTAATTATTGACTTATAAACGGTTCATTGTAAAAAAACAAACAGAAATTGAATTGTTCAAGAATTTGAATATTTTAACGTCTCAAAAATCATAATATATCAGCATTTTATAACACACTGTGAATGGATATTTAGATCATTTGTACTATTTAAGCGAGCAAGGGCCGGTATGAAGCAATTCCACCAAAGAATTTTTACCTTACATTTTTAATATTTTTACTCGACATAATCCTAACCAACCAAATGCATGAAGATTTATGATTACGTTATGTATAGCTTGCGTCCTTAAAGTTCCAGAGTGTAATTTAAAATAATAAGTTGAAGACATAAATATTTCAATAATAATATTTATAATCCAACGAGTTAAGGAGTTTTTGCAAATATGAATATGTTTGTGGTTCCATACTTTCAAGGAACTATAAAGAAATGGATGGCCTTTTCATTATACATGGACATGCATCCAGAAATTTTTTTATTAGGTACAATTTAGAAAAATACACTTTCTTTTTTGCGTAGCGGCTTAATAATCAATTTTATACCATAGCTGTGGCAGTAACTTATTTAAAAAAATGTTAAAGGTTTAACTTACTTTATTGAATATTCATTTCAATCGGTATTTGGTAGTTCGGAATACCTCTCTCTTCATCCACAGCTCCTAAAGCACTTACGAAATTGCGTCTAAATCCTTGTGAGGTAAAGTTGCACCGAGTCAAATGCCAGAGACGTCTTCGTCATGTCAGAACGTTACATAAATTTGTGAATAGTTTGAATACTGTATACACACATGGTCGTCTATCAGAAACAGTCAGCGGAATATTTTGAAATAATAGTTTCAAGACAAATAAGTATTCATACAACATGTTATATACACATAACACGTGATTCTGAGTGTTAAGTAATTCTTGTGTATTGCTTCAGTTTTGCTTACATTTTTACTTTCTGATCCGTTTTATCTTTAGAAGTAAGTAGACTGCAAAGTATCATCATAATATTAGAGATAAGTATCATTAAGTTCATGTAAATAAATAAGATATTGTAATGATTTTGAAGTGAATTCACATTACATTACGCTTTAGTTGCATACATCTATAAACGCGCAACATGAACGTTTCAAATCTATCCTCCCGGTGCAAGCGAGTAAAAATTAAATCATAAATTATGATATTATAGTTATGTAGGGTAATGAGTTAAGCTTGGGTTAACCCTGTCGGCTACGTAAATTTTCAAAGGCGGTCTCCAGGGCGATGTAAACGAGGTAAACTGAACGCAGAACTAGATTTAAACAGACCAATCCCATTCCATAACGGCCACTAGATTATCGACGTGCCTCATCGTGAGCTAGTAAGCGTATTGCAATATTTTCTCTTTTAAAAAGTTTTGCTCAGTAATCGTTTGAATATTTAATAAAAATAATGTCGCTCACAAACACAGGTACATTGACAACAAATTAATTAACTAGCAAATTAAATCACCAGAATAACTTCTAATGCCATGTCGCTATTGAGTACTTTTACATCTAAAAAGAGATTAATATCTGTTTTTCTTTACCCCTCTTTCTGCTTACCTCTTTGTGTGGGTTGTTGATGGAACAAGTGATTAAAATGGCTACTACATTAGCATAGACATATTAAATGTCTCTAAAGTCCCTCGGAGGAAGCTTAATATATACCATCCGGCTTTGATTGTAAAGAGTTTTTTATGATCCCGCTTTTTGTGTATCATACAAAAGCAGAAGAATCCTTGCGACGTTAAATTAATCGCGGGCCCCTGTTTATCTTGTTCTAATCCCATGGAATTTGAGTTTAAAAAATCTGGTTGCTTGGCTGAAATGGTTTTTATTACCTAATAAACATGTCTCGCGTTAGATATTTAATTTTCATGTTTAAAATATAGCATACGTAAATGTAATGTTGGCACTTAAAAGGACTTTATTTACAAGTTTGTCTAGATTACCTCAGTATGTGTCATGTGTAAGTGCTTCGTAGCCGTGGCATAACGAAACGATGGGCGTGGTGGTGGAATGTGTAATGGTTATTGGGTTCTAGAACTTCGGCAGGTTTGTTGACCAGTTAAGCAGTAATCACATTGAGTTAAGTCGGCAAAAAATTGAATTCAATAATACACGTCGTATCTCAGTACGTGTAACTATTAGCATTGTCGGGCCTTCCTCCGTAATATACAAACACGTATGACCTACGTAATAATGTGGGTAGTAAATAAGTTAAAAAATGTTCAAGACTAACCTTCAATAAAATGGTTAGGTATTTATTTACGAAAAAGTTATGATTTTAAGAAAAAGGACCGTTCAATTTTGGAAAAATGTTACCATTTAAGAAGTGAATTTAAAACAATAAATCATGAATTTCTGGTAAAACCTCTCACAAATAGTAGGGAACATTAAAGGCAGTGTCGATAAAAGGTGGAAGTATAAATTAGAGGAGGCGTGAAATTCCACCTCGCGCTGTCAGTCGACACAAAGACTTGTATGACAGATTTAAAATTCCTTAAATTTAAATGTTTTTTTCAAACAAGAACTGTGCTTTAGAAAAGTTCTGTATCTTATATTCTTTATTCACTTGTCTCGCCATGGCCACGTATGCGGAAATATTAATATTGGTTAGTAAACATCATACATTGTTTTTACCATTTTCGCTACCTACTAGAGGATTTTTAGAACAATATATATATTTTTTACCTGGTAGCTACAGTTACATTGAAAACTACTTAGATTGTAAAGCGAGTTATTTATTTATTGTTTCTCAATTCATTTTGTTTCTGTTTTATATAATATTTTAGCTCTAAACAGAAACAATATAAAATTAAAACTAAATCTCTTGGTATATTTTTCTTTTCCAAATTTATATTTTACTGTTCCACTGCAGGACTGGTTGTCCTCTCACAATGAGAAAGTTTTAAACCAATTCCAATATTTAGTATTAGATAATATTAGTATTACGATTTTCATTTGAAATGGTGCACGATGAATACAATTTAATCAAGTCATATTTTAAATACCGATTGTAAACTTTTAACTACAGCAAAATGTGATGATTTGCTTTGAACTGGTTTGGCCACACAATTAATATAGATTTACGGCCCTATTTATATTAAAAGACATTAAAGCTTGCGTAAAATTAATTAACTTAATGTAGATTTTAAACGGCGATTACTCGAGGCAAGCCGATTATTCATTGGTAAAGTCGATAGCCGTCAATTTCCAGCGACTTCAAATTAAGTGGGTCATTTAATTATCGCTCTTATGTGGTTAAAATAAAATATCTATATATTACGTAGTCATTACTTTTGGAGACTGTTTTACGTAATGATTAATTGTAGAGTTATTTACGTTGACGTTGCTTGCATCCGTAATATAAAGCATACATATCTTCATTAGCTTTAAAACACAAAAGCGTTGCTACGTTAATACAATGACATCTAGTTACAGTAAATCTTAGTAACAACATTAAATAGCGTTATTTATTAAGAAAGTACGTGGTAATTGCAGCTTTAATATAATAAGACAAACTCCATTATTTATTACGACGATCATTTGAAAAGATCTATTAAGAATTTTATCCATTTTCCTTAGCGATCGTCTCCAGTCACAAAATATAAAGAAATCGCAATTTTATCTGAAACCCTTAGTTTTAAAAAGCATTCTTGAGCGGATGTGTCGATGTTGATCCTTTAAAAGCGGCGCTTAGATTGCTTATGAGACCGCTAAGTGCCACAAAAGCTTACGTCTGTTCCCCGTAATGCTTTGATAAGGGTTAACGACCACGTCTATTCCTGACATTCCCCAGATTTTTTGAATGCTTTTAACTCTCCAATTGTGGTTTGTGTACATACTCGTATTGTCCAAATCCCCGTTTTGTGACATCAAAACGTTACAAGAAGATACGCGACGGAAAAAAACAAGTTTATGAGAACTGACAACTGATAGAATTAATTATTTGGTTTGAAACGGGAAAGAAGTTTATTGCGTACTTTTAGGAGCGTGTAAGGCACCAAGCGCTAGCTTCTTATAATGTATTTGATAAGGGTTAACGGACAATATCGGGACCTGTTGAACGATATAGCATTCCGGAGCTTTTTGTATACGCATTTGAAATTTTGTAATGGCATTTGAAATCGAGTGTGTTGCTTATAACTAATATGAGTATATGGCAAACTGAGTAGGTATTATTATAGCTAATTTGGAGCAAAAGACGTCTGTGGGTGGTTTATTTATTTTTACTTGGGAAAGACGACTTACCTATATAACATTGAAATACGCAAATCATAAAAGTAAAAACACTGATTGGCAAAGTTTCCAAGTAACTACGAGTATGATAATATTTTCACATCAGACGTTACACGTTATATTCTTATTTACGAGTACGAGTACACGATTATTATAAGGAATAACTTATTCATGTTTTTTGATATAAATAGACACGTTATTCATACATTTACGGATATAAATATGAACTTGCAAAATGTTTCTTATAACACACATGGGAACGTTATTTAGGCTTAGAGTTTTTTGCTTCTTAAAAGGATCTCGTTAAGATTCTTACAAATGAGGAGGTAACAAAAAATAAGGCAAGGCTTGGGTCAGCGAGTGTTGCCGCTCCAGTTTTTGCATTTAACTTTCATGTGAGAAATTTTTCATTACGAGTGAAGTTTGTCGTAAGTCGATTTGATTTTGATTCTATTTTTATTGAAAAGTTTGTTTGCTAATGATATTCGTGACGTTCGAGATATTTTTAATTAATGTGGCGCGTAAAAATTGAAAGGCGGACTTGTAATTCGTAAAAATTCAATTCCAACCCTTTTTTACAAAACACACAGCAGCATTCGTTTGAGATTAAATATTTAAACGTCAGGAAAGCAAGCGCGGAGTACTCGCGTATTCAGCAAATCAAGTTTAACCAACCAAAATATTTATTACAGCAGCGCATAAAATATTTCTAAATGTATTCCGAAGCCCACTTACGTTGCGTCCACTAAGCTTAAAATAAATTAACAATTTACACAGGCGGCGCGTGTTTGCCATCAATTACATCGCACTGAAAGAGCAAGGGCTCTCCTCAAATCGCTCGTGAACCCCGCCATGTACCAATGTTTGCAGGTCATTAGAGGCGAAGCGCCTAGCTATGGAGAAAACAAGGCATAGTAACAACCAAGAGTAAGCTTTTGAGTATTATTATGTTCAAGATATAACCAAGGACTTCACAGATTATTTGAAGGTCCATGCAGGCAGTGAAAATTCGACAGCAATTCACACTTGCCTCACTGTTTCACTACATCGATTTACGCCCTCATAGCCCCGAGAATTATCCTTACAACCTTACATCGGTATATCACCTACCTGAACAAATATTGCTTAACATTACTCAACGGTACACGATTCTTGGGTTCATTTGATTTTACTTTGTCAGTTGCTGTCATAGTCAGGACGGGATTGAGCATTTTTGATTATCTGTTTATTGTTAAATGAATTAACGTAAGACGTGTATAATTTTATCTCTATACATTCGCATATTACCTACCATTATTATACGCAATTATGTTGAAGTCGTTAATAATTACGAACTTTTTGTGCATAAATGAACAACTCTACATAATTGTTAGTCTCTTTACTTCTATAGCATTGTCTCTAAAAATATGAAAAACATTCTACAGATCATTCCTAACTATAACATTGAAACAGCGTTTTATTCATATATGACAGAACTTTAATTTGTATAATGTTTTGTCCGGTTTTAGTACATTTCGATTGCGGCAAGAATAACGATGTATACCTAATCATTGTACAATATTTAAAATGTTACTATTGAGCGTTTATGAATAAACACTCTTATGGACATGGTCTAAAAGTCAACAGCTATTAAGGAACGTGACACAAGTAGCCAGTACAGTAAGTATGTTAAAGTTAGAAGTAACGACCTTTGCTGGGCCTTGGATCGCTAGTCGAAATTAACTTTGCAAGCACTCGACAAGAGCAGAATCACCCTCGCTAAACACCCTTCAAAGGGTTGTTTACAACTTGCGAAGTAAACAAAACAAAACTTGTTTCTGCAAAGTCCTTTTTAGTTTTGCAAAGAACTAGTCTCTATTAGCTAACAAAAAAGGCGCAAGTGAAATATTCTCATTACCTCATTGTTCCATTTGAAGTTTTTTCGGCGCCGTTGTAATCGCACTTCAAGTTGATAAAGAGCCTTAATGAGGCGGAACTTACTTTGTTTAATTGTTACACGGCGACGCCAGGTCGGTAACGAACAGTATTTTTATGAGGCGCCACGAAAAGTCAGTTGTTGTGGCCTCCAGTAGGTAGATTTTGTACGAATATCAACAATGTATTATTCACGATCGTAGCTACAATGAATACATTTAATACAAATAATCAAGTTTTGTAGAGTGTTGGGTTCATATTTAGATTTTTTTAAATAATAAAATATATTTAATCGTGCGTCCATCTAAACTTTTTTACTATTTATGGCTATGTACTCACATACAGTGACTACAGTTAATAAAAAAATAGTACTTGAAAAATAGTTAATCGAATAGTTGAAAGTTGAAAATAACTATTCGATGTTATATAAAATACTAATACAAACTAGAAACAAATGTACGCAGTAACATTTTACATAATGTAGCGAATACTCCAAATAAATTAAATTGAACACATTAACAAAGGCCTAATTCACTTACGAAAGGGACTAAATCAGTGTTGAATATGTAGACAAATTATAAATTGTCCCATTTCGAACTAGTAGCAAGTTGCGAGTAGTTTCACAAGTTTAGAGTAAGAGGACGGTCACTTTGTGCTACATGCCTACATTGCATTTTCTATGACTTTGCTAACTCCATTATCTAATATTGGACTTCTACGCGAAGCAACTTGGGTGACGACTGAGAAGGTGTCCTTCCTATGTTAGGTACTCCAAGTTCACTATAAGTAATATAATTTGACGATATTTTTCACCTAAAACACGTAATCACATTATTAGTGAGTGTGTGATTTGTTTTCTCTGTACTTACCTGTTAACGACATACTAATATTGGACTGAAAAGAAGGAGAGGTTCAGAAGAAATTCGAAACCGTCGAGACATAAAGTTACTGAATCCAATAAATACTGGCTTCTCATAGACATCTAACAAGAATGTCAGCTCTGCTATCACACTGTTCAATGCTAATTGTTTACAATGTTCGTTCAGCTACCCCACCTATCGTAGTCACTAATTGCATTTTTTTAAATTTGGTAAGCTACGTTCTCGAAATCACTGTAAACCTAAACTGGAATCGGCCACCGTCTAGACATAATGTGAGACGATATGGGAACGGTATCTCTTGATGAAGGTATTTTATTCGGAGGGTCGGCTTACTTCTTACCTTTCCTAATGTAATAATCTTAAATTGGCATTTTGTTCTAGTCGTCAAGTAAGATAGCCCGAAGGGATAGAAGAAATCTTCGTAACGAACAGTTTTTTAAAAAGATAGCGTAATGCCGTACATTTTATTCATTGAGACAGATTAGTATTGTTATTAATTACGTAACTTTTTTCTTTTACAGGTAAATAGCCGAATATCTGTATGAGGCACATACACGAATGGGTAACAAATATTGACTTTCCAATAACAATTTTACGCTTAAATTCGCTGTCCTGTTTCGCTATAACCCACTTACGTGACCCCAAGTCCGTGCGAAGGCAGAAATTTATGACAGGTGTAAATAAAGAGATGCCACGAATGCCACGGCGAATAAAGGCGAGGTTCCTCTTTTTGCTCGGCGCTATTGAGGCGCCGACAAACTTCATACTAACATACTTTATGCATCGATAAAACCCTTATCGTGGAGAACCCTATTCTAAATAACACATTCTAGGGTACACGAAAGTTACAGTCGGCAGTTACAGGGATGATAAAAATTTTAAGACCTTGTCCTTTACTTGCTCTGGTTGCTATTCACCTTGAAACATCACAAAGAATTATTTCATTTTCGGTCGAGTGTCAGCCTTATTTGTTATTTAGGAATACCCAATAAAGATTTTGTTTAGATGGTGGTGGTTTTTCGAAACGTAATAAATACAAATAAGTAATACAATATCTTTAATAAATTATAAAGAATATTATCTAAGGCATATAACTCTATATAACAGCTTTAGGTATAAAAATAACATCTATTTTATCTGAAGCCAGTTTCTTTTATAACATATAAATATTTCATATCAAACAGGTTAAAAATATTCGCCGTTATCCGGTTGTTCCGCAGAATATTAGCATTTCAAAAGATGGTTAGCTCGCTTTGTGTGAAAAAACACAAAACAAACTTGAGCGGTTTGAACGTGCAGTATTATTCAAACAAAAATCACAACTTCCCTTGTTCGATCGCTACCACCCGCGAGATTCAGCGCTGGTATGAATTCAGAGTAATTGTGAATTTGAGCACCTCGTCGCCGGTACGGGCGAGCGGCCGCTGACAATTGATGGACGACGGCGCACTCGGCGAGGTGAGTGGATATATTCCAATATCCCAATATTTGCAATCCCCCAAAAATTTTATAAGATTTTAAATTTGTGATATAGAACATTAATTTCAATTACGCATACCTACCTACGTATGTATTTATCTACCAAACCCGATTACGTATTTCTTCGGCCACTTATTAACGATCCGCTGATTTTTCATCGCTCGCTGTTGTTGGTATAAAAGGAATATAAAAATATCCGTTTACTCACTGTCATATCATTTTTTATATGAAACGTAATTTTTGAATTGGGATACATAAATCTTAAACGAAATTTAACACGCACTCAATGCTACAGGTAGTGTATTGCGACTCTTCCCGTCAATTTCAGCGTCACTAGAATGCGAGAAATATTGTAAGCATTTAGCCGCCGACTGACTAGGAGACAGTGTATAGAAATGTGTACCTTTACATTCCTCGACGGGCGTTTTTTGCTTCAAATGTGCATTTAGTCAAGTTAAGGGGTGGGGGTCGGGGGGTGGCCTCTTTCATTGTGAAGTCGGCTGCGGCGTCCGCGTTTCGGCGTTTGTCTGCGCCAGTTCAGTAGCTTCCGACTTCTGGTAAGGGATGGTTGTGCGTTTCTCCCTCTACCGCAATACGGTCTTTTCGATATACCGACGAAGTGAAGTTTGTTTTCGACACTTTTAATATCTTGAATAAGCAAGTTTATGTGAGTTTCTTTTTTAATATGGCTGGAAATGTTCGCTGTAAAATTAATGATGATACTATGAGTACGCGTTTGTTTTGTTTCCCGGAAAGGTTCGTTACTTAAAAAAGTCTGACACTTGTAGAAGCTAAGCTGTTTCACAGCTGTTAGGTAAGAATGGATGGATTTATAATGTTTGTCTTGAAATAAATAATGTTGAAGTGGAATTTGGAAAGTTCGGTAATATTTGTCACACATTTAATTGTCGTTGTAATTTTATCGTTTTATCGTTTTTATCTCCCTTGCACTTTTTCACTTTTGAGAACGTTATTATGATGACTCTTAATGGCTTTTTACATGAAGTTTTCATATTAAATAATGAATTTATACGGTAATTATAATTAAGGTAT
>DWQT01000160.1:0-28251 GCA_018244895.1 Myscelus amystis hages | reverse complement strand
TATAAGTGTAAAAAGTACAGACATTAATGTCTGACACTTATGTCACAATTTCTGTCGTAGTCTGAACGTACCATTAGGTCTGTCCTCTTTCGCGCATGAAAGGCATAAATGGGCTATGGTTCTCTCACGGATAGATTTAATATATTGTGTGAATGTAGCTACTGCAAATATAACTTTATTATGATTTTTATATATTTGATTAGCCTTATTGCATCTTTAACTAGTTTCAACGACTTGAATTGTGTCTAGAAAATTTTTTTTTTTTCTTTTTGTATTACATAGTCTGTACATCACACAATTGTTAGTTAATTTCTTAGTACCTATGGTATTTTATGGAACATTTAAATATTGCAATAAACAGCAATTTGACAATTATAAGGAATTTAACTTATTTTATTTATTTAGGAAGGATACATTTAAACAACTTCGATTGGTAGGAAAAATAAAACACTCATTGTCATCTATAAATTATGTATTGTTTTTTTATTGAGCAAAAACATTATTATAATAATTGGATTTTCTATTGTAACGATGTGCAGTTATTTTGCAGTTTTATTTAATTTATAAGACAAGATAGAACTTGTGTTATTGGAGGTACATGGAAGATCATAAAACACTACTGGGATTGAAAAACGATTTTGTCGAAACACATTTGAATAAAACATCGTTTCATCAATAAGCGCTGTGTTGGTTAACTTAATAAACATTGAATTTTATTGATGTCTTTATATAGTTAATAATACCCTTAATTTGCAAAAGAAAAGGCCTTCTAGTACTTTCCAGGTCAACTGGTAATAATGAAGTATTAATCTTTATATTAAAACGTCTATGTTGCATAAATTATATGCATGTCATAACTAAATAAAAGCTAGAAGAATATAACATAATATTGCACCTAAATAATTTATCCCTTGAGATTTGCTAACTTTTACTAGGTATTTTCTCGGTAGGCGAGTTATTTTTGCTATCATTGGTATTCAAACTTTCTGTAGTCGGTCGAACTTCGGTAGGCACGGACTCTGTATATTCTGGCGTGTATTGTTGGTCGAATTGTGTGTTATCATAGTTCTGCTCGTGCTGAAAAGTGCCATCAGCTTGGTAGTTGTCATACTGTCCTTCGTACTGAGCATTCGGATCAGTAAACTGTTGTGGATACTGTTCATAATTTTCGTACTGCCCGTCGGTGTATGGTTGGTGTTCAAAATGTTGCTCATATCCCTGATTTTGATATTCGGCATCCGTTCCTTGTGTCGGCTCGTAAGTTTGCTCGTAGTTTTGATAATCTTCAGGATATTGCTGATCGTATTTTTGTTCTGGTTCATCTACAATTGCTTTAGGCTCATCGTCGTGAATTTCTTCCTCTACATATTCAACCTTGCTATCTACATTATCCGTGTGCATAACGTGCTCCTCTACATTTTCAATAGCATTTTCTGTTATATGAGCACTATCCTGAGGATCATACTGAATGTCGGAAACTTCTGTTTGTTCTGAAGCAGAATAATCTATCTGTTCTTGTGCTTGAGCTATCGGTGAATTAAATGTTTCTTCTTGAAAGTGCTGTGAGTTCTGCTTACTCAATGTCCTTGGTGGAGATTCATATTCCTTTTCTTTGAAGTTTCGGGAGCTCTCTCGGCTTAAGCTTCTAGGTGTTTTGTGGTTGACACTGTCTCTTCTGACATCATAGAGCTGCTCTCTAGGTGCGGAGTCTCCGGGGGACTCAGTTCTGGGATGCTCTGGTCTGGTAGCGGGCGAGGAATGTGGGATATTTCTGCTGGATTCGGTCTGGTGCGTGGTAGGTGCTGAAAGACAATGTTTAAATGACAGTACAAATAAATCGTAAGTCTTAATTTTATTAATTTCTCTGACACAGCCAAATACTTTGCTTTTGACGAATTCTAGGTCAAAAAAACACAGACATAGGCAGAGTATTTCAGTCTTTAGCTGCCCCAATCAAGAACGAGAAAGAACTGTTTTTCATGAAATACGTTTTTACGTAAGTCTAAGCTTTTTCTCTTTTAATGTCATTTGTAATAAAAATAGTACAATTCACATGCGAGTTCATATTAAGTAGTTTATTTTGTCAATTCTAAGTAAATAATCGTTTTTGTCGCGTTTAGTTCATAAACTGTTAGGTTACCTACGAGTTACTACGACGGTACGACGTCTTACCAACTTATAACCATCCAGACAAAGAGAGACCGATCTACAACGCTGCGTACCTTCATAAGCGCTATCTGGTGCGTGCGTCGGCTGCAGGGAGCGTCCCAGGCTCTCTACTTGACGCTGCAGAGTGGCCAGTTCTTCCCTGCACACAACACTCGTGAAACCACACACACTCACACATGCAAAATCGTGCAACCTTATCATCACATGAGATCACGTTATAGATTGAAATATTACTGGGCACTATAATTCTTTCAGCTTTCAAGATCATAATGAATTTTCCATATACATATAATTATTAACAATTCAAGAATTAGAAGATTGAGTTTTGGTTTCAATTATCTATATTGTAGCTTGTAATATGCGTTCTAAATACCACGATCTACTAGTATAACTCAACATGCAAGATTACTAAGTGATTCTCTCGTCTAACTCTATAAACAAAAATGTGTGAACTACAATCATCAATTTGCTCTCAGATTCAAACAAGACCCCAGATTCCATTTCCACGTCTCTTACCTTATCGCAGTCGTCATCAGAATCACCAGCCTTGTTGAGCGACAAGTCGTTCATATTGCTTATCAGATCAAAGTCCTCTTGGTCGATTCTGTCGAGTTCGTCTGATGAATTCCTAAATCTATGTCTATTTGTGTATCTAGTATGAGTTGATGTCAGGTGAGTGCGATCTAGGTCATAGGACGATCTGCTAGTCGGATATCCGCTTAGCGGCGTGTAGCTCCTGTACGGTGCTATGGCGGTTGTGCAATACTTCTTATGAGAAGACCAAAGGCTACGGAGTTTCCTCATAAGCTCGGTGTTCCTGACAAGCAAATGTGTTTTTTCCATTCTGAAAGTAAATGTTTGGCTGTGAGGTGCATTTTGATGACAGTTACGCAAATTACTGTATACTTTACTACTTTCCTCGAAACACGTATAATTTTACCAGATATTGTTATTATTTAAAATTTTACAGTTCTTATTTCTTTCGTGTTTTCTATAGTTTAATGGTAAATATCCTTTTAATTTGGGAAAGCGATACATATTATATTATTTGACTATTATTATTGTAAATTCCACGTAACTTCACTGTTTTGATACCCAATTTCAGTCTTATCCATATGATATAAATTTGGTTGGGAAAATTAAATGAATTTCAAAGAAATTTCAAAACAGATATTTATAAATGTTATATTGTTTTCATTACCCATTGAACTAATTATACAATGTTTGAAAATTATCTAATTCTATTCAAATATAAGAACACAAATCCAATTAAAATACAATAAATTTACTTGTAACAAATTTTACAGTAAATTTGTCTATTATTCGTATTTAAAAAATTACGATCTTAAGAAAAAAAACTGCAAAAGGCACGCAGTATGTAGCGGATAATAAAGAATTCTTCCAATTTTTTGGAACCTTTGTAATAATTAGATAAGGTAATGCTTCAAGTCAGGTGTTATTTCGAATAATATGGATTTGATTGAATTTAAAAACACACTCAACAAATATTTCTAAAGTAACATTTAGTTTTAAACTGTATAACATAGAGCGAACAAATACATTAAATTAACGTGATACAATTTTTAAAATGTTAAATATAAAAGAAATAGAATTAACATGTAATTTTAAACAATTATTAATGTAAATATCTTAGTAAATATACTTGTCAACATGTCACTTATTGTTACTAGAGGTACAGTTAACAATTTAAATTATTGCACTAATACTTATACTTAATAATTATAATAATAATTAAGTTTCGCCTTCATCGGGCTTGTCGCTCGGTTCGTTTTGCTCGACGCTGTCAGTTGCGTCAACATTCTCTGTATCTATCGGATTGTTATACAATTCTTCAGAAACAGCATCGCTTTCATTTTCAATTTCGACCGGAATATCAGCAGTGCTTTCAATTACGTTGTTTTCTGCTGGAATGATTTCTCTATTTCCTTTAGCAGGTGAGGTTAAAGTTTCAACTATCTCTTCACTTTGCTTGGGCGACGCTGCTATCTCGTTCGATGCCGCGACATCGTCATCAATATTTGGAGTTCCAATGTTCTGACTGTTGCGACCGGAATACATATTAGGTGACAGGTTTTCAATACGACCATTTCCTTCATTACTTACATTTTCCTTAACATCATAAACTTCTAAACTCTCTTTAACAACGTTAACGTTTCTATCTGTAACCTCCATACTTACGCTATTCTTAACGTATTTATTTTCATCTGACGAAGTGACTTCATCATCTACTTTGCGTCTCCTTTTATCTTTCCTCCGCGGCTTGGGCACGAGCTTCACGCTGATGTCAACTTTGATCGGCTCCTTTTTCTCCCGTAAAAAGGGCTGTTGAATCATCAGTGGGAGATTATATATCTTCTCGCCGTCATCATCGAGATCCTGATTAGTCGTCAACGGGCCAACAATTATTGGCGGGTTATTCGAGAAATCGGACTCTTTTCCGGCGCGGCGTCTCGGCTGGCGGCTCGCGGGCGAGCCTGGCGACCTCGCGCGGTCGCGCTGTGTTCTGATTGGTTCGTCTGCACGGCCGCGACACTGCGCTCTGCCTGCCACCAATAAAAACACAGCACGACTTTAGGACAATGCACTCTAACAATGGGTAATGACAACAACTTTGCATCTATCTCGAAGGGTGCAGGTGAGGTGGGAAGGAGTGGTCTAACGCATGCGATAGGTTGAGGTCCGTACTTGTGCCTACGGGTGGCGGCGTCGAGCTTGGCGGTAAGCGAGCGACATTCGCCGGTGAGTTTCTCCATCAGACTGTTTTGTGATTGTACCATGGCCTCCAGCTCGGCCACCGTTTTAGCTGCGGAACCAAATGCGGATGTCAACTCTTAACTGACGTGTCACAGAAGCTGGGCGTCCAAACGCTTAATAATAACGCTCGATTATTCAGCGATATATTTCTTATGAAATCAGGTGAAGTGTTTCGAGTTTGTTCAATGTGTAAACAATCTGATGAATAAACTATTGAAATTGTTAAGAAAGAATCGAAAGGCCCTTTCACAACGCTATCAGTTGACATGCAAGCGCCAAGCGCGACAGATGAAAGGGTAAAATACGAATGTTTTGAAGGCAATTACATGTAATACAATAATGAGCTCCATAATTTCTTTCAAAACATCAATAGTTTACCCATTAATGATACTTTAAAGTCACAGTAAACACGTATCGAGTTTTTGTGTGATTATAGTTTATGTTACTGCGTAGTCTACGGTACGATTTTACTCACCATGTTTGTTCTCCATAGAATTGAGCATTGATGAAAGCTCTTTCTCCTTCTTGGTCTTCTGAGGCGACATTGGTGTTAAAGTCTTCATATTGATCTGGAGGGTTACAAAAATGTTGCTTATGTTTTAGTATCTGATCCGTTTTCTCTAATTCGCTAAAAAGTGACTATATCAGCAATTAATTTGAATTGTTCTCTTTGGGAACTTCGAAGTAGTATCAAATATTGGAGGTAAAAGAGGAAATTTTAATCAATGACAAGGTTCCAGCTGACCTCTTTCTCCAAGTTAGAAATCTGCTCTGAAAGACGTAGATTCTCGCGCCGCGAATGTACTAGATCTGCATCAGCGCGATCCAAGCGCTGGCGAAGAGATTGAATCTGAAAAAAAAACAATAACTTAATCACTATCGAAATGTCGATTATATCAGTACTGTTTCCAACAGAGGTCTTAATAACAATTATTTATTATTAATAGGTGCAAATTCATAGTGCTACAAAAGTGTAGTTCAGTTTTTAAAAGAAACAGAAAATTGAATTTGGCAACAGTTAATTTTTGCAAACAATAGCCGGATAGCAGGGCAATAACTGGATACATCACATTCAGCCAATTATTTCAAAGAAACATGTTTAAAGATATCGAACGTACCAAGTTTTAGGTTTTCCAGATGGTATCAGTAGAAATACTTACAGAGACAGAGACAGAGACAGAGACAGAGACAGAGACAAAGACAAAGACATTTATTTGCACAAATACGGGTACATTCAAAGATCTCACAGAATTATTAGCTCAGTCCATATTTCGCCTTTTACGGCGTACACATTTGGGTAATAGATTACTCACTTCGGAGTTGAGTCTATTGGCCTCGTGCTTGGCCTGCCGCTGCTGGCGCTCGAGGGCTAGCCGGGCGCTCGCCAACTCCTCCTCCAAAGACGCCTTCTCTGCGTGAGCTTGAGCCAAGTCTGCTTGCAGTGAAGCTAAAAATTTTCAAATTCAAATTGTTCTATTCATTATAAGGCACAGACAATGAAAGTCATGTTTCAGTCGTCCTACTTCGGCTTTGTGCGCCCTTCGGGCTATGGTAGACTGGGAGAAAAAAGTCGGCGAAAAAACACTCCCAGCACTCTTTTAAATAACAAAATTTGCCATGCCGCCGTTAATTCGATCTGTTAAAATGGATCCTTTTCTTTACAACTGCTTAACGCTATTAATAAACTGATAAGAAGTCCAGATTTTTTTTGGGCATCACGAGTTCTTAGAAGATTATATTGTCTCTTAACAAAAAGGGCAATCCTGCCATCAGGGACAATAATATCGAAATTTCCAAATAATCACATTTTCTAAATCTATGGCTGTTTAAATTCTGATTTGGTTAGATTTCAATTTGTACAGACAGACAGACCAGTCTTATTCTTCAGTTCCATTTTCAGCTCCTCGACGGCAGAACTCTTCATGGACAGCTCGCGTTTCAAATCGTTCTCTTCGCGGCGCTGCCTCTCCAGATCCAGCTGCGGGATGAAGAAAATTGGCATCGTTACACACATTGTCTGCTGGAAGTAGATTTTAAAACCTGCATCAAAGGAAAACAGTTTTTGACGGACTTGAGAGAGTAATAATTAATGTCCTAACACCTATCCAGAAGGTTCGGCTCAAAGTGAGCCGTCACGGTGAACCTAGTAACGTAGCAATGAACGTAGTAACGTAACAATTAACGTAGTAATGTTGAGGTATAGTGCGCTAATGCAATATGTCGTTTTGTCTTTCATTTGTTGTTGTTGTTAATGTTGATGATGACGATGACGATGACGATGATTCATGCCAACTTAATATCAAGTGTGGATTGAGCACAGTCGAGTTCCAGTCGGGTAGGACCGCGAGCCACCTGCAGCTTGGCGCCGCTGTCGCACTGCGCGGCCAGGGCCCGCTGCAGCTCGTCGCAGTGCGCGGCGTAGCGCTGCTCGGCCGCGCCGCGCTCGAGCACCGCGCGCCGCGCGCCCTCGCCCGCCAGCGACCGAACTTTGCTACGCTCCTTCGCGAGGTCGTCCTGAATTACAACGGCCTTTGCTACTTAACGGGTTCCCTGTCCCCATACAAAATAATCTTTTGACTTGCCTACGTCCCGCGAAATTAGCCTTCAAACTCACCTCTAAATTTGATCGTATGTGATTCATGGACGTATAAAAATTGGGACAATAATTGTCCCGTGTATCATATATGATTCATCGGACAGGGAACCTGTTAAAAGTTCTCAGTAGAAAAATCGTGTTTGGCCTCGATCGAAATTAAGGTTTCATCGAGATATGTTGCAAATACAGTGTTCTCTATTATTCTTTTGTGATATGATTGTCCATTCAGTGAGGTTGATTGGAAAAGCGAGATCGTCTTGAACATTACAACAGCCGTTGCTACTAAAAAGGTCTCAGTTGTAAAAGCGTCTTTAACTTGGATCAAAACTTAAGCGAAATTAAGGTTTTATCGAGAAATGTTGCAGCGTCTCCTATTAATTTATTGTGATCGCATTGTTCCTACAGTGCGGTTGATTACAAAAGTATTTTAAGAAGCCATTTGCTAGGATTCACTACAATTAAAATCAGCGCGGCCGTTCTTTGGAAATATTAAGAAAATTGCTTTTGCATTTATATTATGTAATATACAATTTATTAATTAGGTGTATTTTAAATTTATCCATTATTCTGTTGGTAAATCAACTTTTAATTTTAGTATTATTATCTTCATCGTTCAACTCAATCTTTATATTACGACTGTCAAGTGTTGAAAGAAAATGTATGACAATTATCGGTTGTCTATTTACACCGAAGTGCAACTTCTCATCGACTGTTACCTTCAGCCGACGCACTTCGGCTTCCAGATTGTTCCTCTCTTCTCTCAGTTGGTTCTCCACCACGTCTGAACCTCTCTTATAGCGCCCATCTTCATCGCCTTCCTTCTGCTCCAAGCTCAACTTCAGCTTGGTTATTTGGGACTCCAATGCGGTTTTATCTCTAAACGTGAAACATATTTAGGTTACAAACGTTTTTATGATAACTTTATATTTGTGATTTTGAATATATTGGAATGAATTTCCATGCCGCGCGTTGCGAAGGAGGCTAGACGGAAAAAAATCTGACGGAAACTTCAGGCAAAAAGTTGTCACAACACTTTTTGCTAGAATTAATTTAATTTTATTACAATTCCTTCACTAATTAATCGAAAGGAACTGGTTTCCATCCGGGTGTCCCTTGACACCTCTCTTGTGTTTTATGCACATCTTTTGTTCTATATCACTTTATAGTCTGCTTTAGCCCTACACCCTAAAGACGACTTTATAACGTAAATGATTAAGATCATTTAAGTTTTTCATATTGCATTAAATTTACTAAATAACCCTTTGGCAAACAAGGATCATATGTTGAGATGCTTTATCTTCTCCAATTCGTTCTCCAATCGTCTAGTTGTAATATATGAATTTTAATTACAATTCCTTATTCTAATTTTCGTGTGGTGTAATATATTCCCCACCAAATCCTAACCACGCTTCGTATATATAGCAAATACCTTTGCAAGTTGTCAATCTGCCGCTTAAATCCATCCAGACAAGTGGAGTCCGCCAAACCCGACGCCAGTTTACGTTTGTTCTCATTATTCTCGTCCTGAAAGCATTATCTTTTCACTTTCCTTGACATTGCATTAGTATAATCTATACTTATAATAAATTTGTACAGAGGTCAATTCTGTAAATGAAATACGAGTATATTTCCAATAAAACTATCAGGGGGTGATTAGGAATCGATATTGATATTTATAACGTAACCGGGACTTAATCGCGTATAGATTTTAATCGAAGTGTTTACCTCGACCCTCGACGTTTCGGCCGTAATACAACGGCCGTGGTCACGAGTAGACTGAAGACACGAGTAGACAGTAGAATCGTCATGTAAAGACTAATTTGGTAGCTCTTATATAAATAGTTGTTTTTCATTTCATTTCTCGCCTCCGATCGTAATGATATTTACGAGTTTGAAATTCTCAATGCACAACAGTGTGTCGAGGTACACGAAGCGATCGTAAATCACAAAGATAATAAGCTAATTTCAAATTCGTTCCCAGTAAATAATAGTTATCTCGGCCTGACCTTCACGAACATCTCTTTCTGAGGCATCGTTCAAGGATGCTCTACCCGCCCTCAGGTGAAATTGGCTGCCATCCAAAAGGAGGGCTATTTAAAAGACGGCCTTGAAAATAAAGCCAATTTACTCAGTTTATATAAATCCGTAAAGGACTTCGAGGATGAAACGCCTTGAATACAAATGTAGTCGAAGAATCCCGAAACTAACTCTTCTATTTATTGATGTTAATTAAATTTCAACCTTATTCATCAAAGTTAGTTATAATTATGAATAATTCTATAACGATCTTGATCAAGCTTAATACACAGAATATTTTTGCATCTTACTGAGACCTTATAAATTATTATTTGTTTCAATTTTAGATAGGTTTCTAATAAACAATAATTATCTCATTTGGCAGAAGTAAATGTCAATATTTGACTTGCACAGAATAGAATGTAACATATGTGCATGTTTACATATGTGTTGTATCCAGCACCATTTGCATAGAAAGGAGGAATTGTAGAAAAGTGAACGGTTGGAAAAAATTGAAATGTTTACATTTTTAACGGAACCGGCATTCAAAGATATTTGGTGGTACACAATAGAAATTTGTGAACGGCCCGGAGCCAGTCAACGTTATTGATGCCTGCAATAAAATCACAATGTGAGGCAATAAAAGTGATAAAACTTTTGCACCGCACGCTTCACATAGCACGCGTGTGGGCTTTATTTATCGCGTGGCGCCGTGTGGTGATCACTGACGGGTTTTATCGACGGATGATATTACCTAATAAGACGGTAGTTATTCAGTAAACGAACCATCGAGACCAATGTTTCATGGTCACTGTGATCCATCCTGACTTATTGGTATCCTCAATTATCATCATAGTCAGTATCATCATGATTTTTATCTCCATTTTCTCCACCACCACCACCACTATTGCCGTCATCATCACCACCACCATATTTGTGTGTAAGTAGTTATCGTCATTCGTAATATCTTTCTACCTTATAAATAGTTCTTAGCAGAACTAGAGTTACAATAATAATGTACTGTAGGTAATTGTACTGTATTTTTGGTGCCATATAGTTCATCGCTCGTGGTTGCTACCGGACTGTTGGAAACAGTCGGTAATGGTACAATCGCTTCAATTCTGAAAATTACATAGAAGTATGACTTTTGTTCTAATAATGTTTGACTTAATTACGTTGCGGCGCTGTAGTTAAATCATTATCAATTCTAAATTTTACGGACCAGAATAAATTCTAACACCGTTTACATAGCACTAGTAAAGAAAGCGACCGACATCTTTAAACTTGGACATTCCGTAATTGTGGTTTGAGCAATAAATAAATGGGTTTTTTGATAATTTAAATGTATTATAGTCCTAAACAAAACAGAGCTTGTGCTTTGGTGACTATCAACGTACAAACAACCAGATTTTGTTGTATACTGCCACACAACTTTACATCCAGACAAAAAATAATACTCGTGCTTATCTACAAATAATTGCTATGGTGAAGAATCAAACCCACAATCGCCGACTTAGCAATCGATTATAAATTACTGAACCAACAGACTGGAGGAATAAAAGAATAATTGCATTATCCACGACCCCATTTATATAACAACAAGACCATGTTTATCGTTGAAATGTTTCCTTTGTACAATTCACTAAGTGTTTTTATTGCAATTCGTTACCTCCGCGGCTACACATCGCGTTCTTTCCGGTCTGTTAGCGGTGTAATCGGAGAGATTTGTCATTGAATTTGCATCTGAGTTTTATTACCCCTTCCCTACTTGGATATCAATGAAACGTTCAGCGCTCGCGATCGCCCGCTCCGCAGGAACATCTTGACAGGAGTTATTTGTCAGGAAACGGGTAATCCTTTTAGCTTGTATGGAAAATTTTCTCTAGATAATACGCCAGTCTAGTGAAGTGGGCGATCGAACGCTATGCCAATTCTAGATATTATATGAAACGGCTTATAGCGGGTTTATAAATGTATCTTACATATTATGTATATCGTGGTACTAAATGATTACAGTTTCTTTTTTATTAATTATGCATTGTTCATTTACTAAATGCGCTCCCCTCATAGTGGGAAGGTTAAGCACATTAATCACGCTGGCACAAATAGTTGTACAGGAAAACTTTGGTTTAAATATATATGTATGTTTAATTGATATACATGTTATCAATTTTAACGCTCCACTTTCAAAAGCTAAAGATGCGGGCAAAACGTTATTCGCGAAAACAATATTTGTAAGCATTCATTTATATCCGGTCGAAACAATTGGCATAACATTGGACAAACATCCGGCACCCTGGTCCCTTCGAAGTGCCAGCGATCAATCAGAACGATGGGATAAATGCAATAGCAGAAGGGAAATTGAACTTGAAACACAAATAATATTAATACCCGAAAGAGGATAATCCCTTGGATGGGGGGTTGGAAGCAATTACCGGAACAGAATAGGAAATGCCCCGGGCGATGAAGTTCATGTTGACTGTTGAACTAACGACATGATATATGGAATATTTGTTCGGTAATTCGCTGAGATGTTTCAGTTCTATTCTTTTATAAAGAAAAATATAGAAAGTATCGGAGGCTATATACAATGTTAACGTAAAAAAAATTAATCGAAAGTTCAAAATTGGCACCAGGACACCGTGTCCGGCAGTCACGTCTCTGATTTCGAATCAAAGGCATACTGCAACGTGGTAAAGTGAATTCTTTAACCACGCCGGCTAGTTCTATTATAATCCATAGATACATGTTAGCTCAATCGATAGTCTTTTACATTGAATGGCCTTAGAAAGCAATGCGTGAAATAAGTTTTGCATTTAGCTCAAAGTTCCTGCCTCCGGTTAACAAAGTTGATTTTATCTAGATATTATATAGTTCTAATACTATAATGAGAATTGTTTTTAACTAATTTAATTAAGTCTATTTCTGCAGAGATTTAAAGATAAATATTAAGTCAAGCTCAATTTGGCTTACGAAATTGCAACTAACGTAATCGGAATTGTTGGCGTTAAACAAATCCCATCAAGCACATGTATGGAAAATAAGGGTCACGATTCTATGTAAAAATCTCAGCCATTAAAAATGCCGAGAAATAAAATTAGACCGAGCTGTCCACAATTTCATTTTAAATATATTGTGTAGAAACTAAATATTAGTAGGTATTCATATTTTCGGTGACCAATGCATCCAGATTCTTTTCATCTTGGATAGCATGTTCAATCTTAATCTATGAGGGAGGAGGGTAAACTTGTCAATGAATTTCTGCCACAAACTTGTGACAGCTGACACGAGGGTCGCGGAAAAGTTTGTTCGACATTTCGTCGCCTTAATTACCCACGTGTTACCTACCGACCGCGGGCGAGAGAACCGTAGGTTTGGTATGAATTTACGGTACGTGGTGAATTACCGTCGAACCGATGTAATGACTTTATTGGGATGGTGTAGATGAAGATAAGCACCCCAAATCATTACTTTAACAATAATACATACTTACATGCACGCACGCCTATTTTCAAAAGGCGTAGACAGACACTAACGACTTCCGTTGGCTACTGTTCTGACAAAAATCTGTTCCTGAATAACAACTAACTTTTAAAATGTGTTCGACCTTTAGAACTGTGCCCAAAACTGTCATTAATCGATTACAATAAATGTAGCGATACTCTCATTTTGCTCCTGTGCAATGGGTCTCGCTTCCGACCGCAACAAGTGTTTATATGGCAGGCAAATCTCTTTCTGGGCTTGCCCAAACGTCCACAGAACTTGTGTTCACTAGCGGATTCATAACAAATGGCTACAGGCCACGACTCTCACAGCAGTCTGCCAACTTGCCTATACAGTTTAAGAACACTATATCTAGTTATATTTTCTGTGCCCGTTGTTCGTTACGTATGGAACAGGGACCTAACCTGCGAATTAAGGGAAAGGATGTATTTTTGTACCGTTCCGGTTCAAGCTTCATTAAAAATAGCGCGCCTGTTGTACAACGTTGACGGGTAATTTAAAACTTCGTAACAGGTCGCTAAGCTGAAAAGGTTTCGCTTTCACCAATTTATAATTTTGCTTGACAAAAATGTTTTTATTTCGCTTACAATTGAGATTTCGGAGATGTTACGATTTTCCAGATTAATTACGCATTTTAACTACTTTTGTACCCGACTCCTTCCAACCGGAGCATAATAGTTATACCAACGACTGTTTCACGGCAGAAATAAGTGCAGCGGTGGTACCAACCCGGGCGAACCGTACAGATGTACTGCAATCTTCCAAAAGAACAGGTGAAACATCTGACCGATGGGACTGTTGCCACTGATTCGTAGCTTCAACAACCTGCATTGGAGCAGCATGGATTAGCCTGTTCCAAACCTCTCGTCCATGTAATTTTTGAACGAGAATTTGAAAAAGAATGCAACTAATGCAAACGTACTTTCTGCAAACATAATTACTATTGATATGATAAGTTCCTGAATGATTTGCGTAGAGAATATATTTCTCAGAAAAAGCGCAATAGAGTTTTCTCTGAAGATATATATGTATGTATCGCTTACACCATAAGTACACCGATATAATAGGTGTTGGAGCTCTATTACTATACGAAGCACATAATATTATACAAATAGCCCATCAGATTGAAAACTTTCATTACAATGAGAGCCTAGTATAGGTTACGAAATGGACAACTCTAAAGCCAGCTTTTAACGAGTACCCATCAATTAAAATTGTATAACAATAAAATGTAAGCCAGACGTAGAAATGATAAATAATAAACATAAACTAGTGCTGGCCGAACATTTGATATTCATTAGTAACTAAAGAAATCTACAAGCAAAATTAGGATCCTATGAATCTCAAGATTTGCCCAGTTTAATTATAAAAAGTGTTCACGACGGTCGCAAAATACGATTTCGTACAAAAAGAAACGTTGATCGTTAACTAATTGAAAGATGGAAGGTAAAAGCAAAAATTTTAAACGTCTAAATATTTCAGTTAGTGGTCTGAAGAAGATTGTATCGAGTTTTTTTAAGAATATTTAACAGAAAAGCGAGCATCTCTCGAGGAAGTCGGTCAGCCGTCACAAGGCGATCAGACATTTGTCCTGCTTTATGTAAAGCTATTTATGTTAAAACAAAACAGTTCTTGGTCTATTTAAATCCTAATTTTTAATTCAAATTACATTAGGTAAAAAGTTGATTATGTTTAAGAAATACATCGAATTAAGTCATAATTTTGCATTAGTATAAATAAAAATAATTTATTTGTACAAATTTGTTTGTGTAGCCCTCTTAAATTTATGATTCACTTTGTAATAACATCCAGTGCGGTACGTGAGGGAGTAACGAAGGAATCTTGACAACAGACGTTCATTGTCGTAATGTACAAAATAAAGTGAACAAGGGAGAGAATGAAGGTAATAATGATAGTGATAACCATTACTGTATTCGACGCAACGACCGCTATAAGCCTCGAGAACATATTCTCAATTGTTTGTTCCTTACAAATGTTGAAGCACTCTTCATATAAGCTATATGAAGAGTGCATTCACATAGGTAAACTTACCATAAGCACATACGGAGGCGGTGCGGCTATACATGCCGCAAAACAAGCTAATATAAACTAAATATTTCGTTCTAATTATACTTCGATAAAATTAATGACCTTTCTGGAGCAAAGGCTTAAAGCGATGAAAGCATGCACGCCGTATCGCAACAATCTGCAATTAAGCAATTCAGTTCACAAAGAAAACGTAATAAAATACCTCCTCATTTCACACGTTATTCTAAAGATAGCGATCTGAGTTAATGCCTAGCCTTTGTTATTATAAACACGCTATATTTCTGCAGAACAATCATATTAGTATACAATTTAACAGAGACAAAATGGTTTTTCTTATCATAAATTGTTTTTGCCTATTACACATTATTATCCGAGCTTCGGATCAGCTTTCAACGAAACATACCGTCTTTATTTTATTCATCATTTACTTTTTAAAATATCTTTAATGTTGTATTTTGTATTAAACGATGAGGATAATAATGACTACTTTTTGTGTTTGATTGACTCCGCTTCTGCCCAAAATCCTGAGAACCTAAAATTTGTAGGTTGTATGCATTTTTCTTTTATAATTAAAAAGTTTCTCAAAACCAGAAAGGCACATAAAAAATAATGAAGGAACCATTGTAGACAGCACTAGAAAAAAATGTCAATAATTAAGGAAGCAATCAACCACAAACCAGATCTTAAGATTAAGTTTCCAAATAATGTTGATTTTCAAAACCCCAGTTTCTTCAAAAATATTTAAAAACATGGCATTTTTAATTAAGCTACCGTTGGGAGTCACTGAAATTTCAACAATTGAAAAAAAAGAACATGACGCCATTGGCGAAGGCCAAAATAAATCCGCAAAGGATATTCCTGCAGATTACCCAAATCAAAATTGCCTTCGTTTTCTGGGCTTGAAAATAATAATTAAAAACTAGAATGTTTCTGGAACCTTACAAAATTAACCAGGAGATACATAGTCCAATAAAACCTGAACAGTTGTAAATGTATTATTTCTTGTAAAGTGAAAATTATGAGCAAAAACCGCGAAGAAATTTTGTTGCGAGCCGGCTTGCCCCTATTGTTGATTTGACGTGTATTATGTTACCCGTCACCCCGTCACTCTTTCCCGATGACTCATACCCTAACTTCGTAATGAGTTTCGATCTTTGTTTGGATTTTTTCTTCTTACTCTACAAAGATTAATTGCTCCCATCCCTTTAAAATTGTGTTCTTTGTTAAGATGATTCAGAATTTTCATTAAAGATTTGTGAAATCATTTGTCTACTTTAATATTTATATAGTGATAGGGCAGTTTATTAATTACAATAAGGTATTTTTGTTATCGTTATTTATATGTAGCAAGAGAAATATTTTCTTGGAAATTCGACTTGACCCACAGTGGAAGCTGCCTTTGTAATAAAGGACAATTGAACCATGATTTAATAGCGTCTATGTATGCGTGCATGCGGGCAACAGGCAGTATTATGCATATCTCAGTGACGGATGAAGTAAGACAATTTACATGCTAGCACTACTAACAATGGCCAAATTGATTTATACAATGTGAATATTATTACGGACATAGATCATTTATGTGTAGATAGGGCACTAAATGGAAGACATGATTAAAATTAATTTGTATAAATACTGTATAAAGTAAAAGAGACGAAAGAAGTTCGTCAGGAGCCTCCTCCTACCCCGATGGGAAATAGGCGAGATTGTATAACTGTAATTAATGTTTCCTCCCCAATATAAGTCTCCTTTTCCAAATCAAAATTTACTTGATAGTCAATGATCACTGGAAACCATAACCGAACTGTTTAGAAATAACTACCCATTGGATGGACCTCTGGCATAGGTGACGATGAACTAAAGTTTTAATATTCTTTGAAATATTCTTGAACATTTATTTAGGTCACGATACCGTCTGAAACGTTATAAAACAGGAGCGATGTTATACATAATGACAAAGGGGCTTTACCACGCGGGACGAACAACGGAAAAACAGCATTCAATTACAAGGACTGCACAGTTCACGGATCGAGATAACGTGGCCTCGCGCGACTATCGTGCACTTATCTCGAAAGGCCTTTGAACCGTCAACAACTTAAGCATTCAAGCCTTTGATTCCTGTTATTTCTGTATCCGCAACTCACTTAGTATGGATCGTATAAGCCGTCAAAATTTACGCTGTCCTGTATCGCAAACACAACGCATGATGACGATATTGTGGGTACTAAAAAAGCAGTTCTCTTCGGTTTCCGGAACTGTTTATGTAATGAGCCGGGTATAAAATGCGGATGTGGTTCGGCATCCAATTCTGGCCAATTTGGATTGCAGCGCCGCGCCGTCCTTTCATCTCCTTTGTGCTCCGGATGCTGATTTGAAACGAACGTGCTCTCATTACGGCTTTGTTTATTTTGGAAAGCACTTGCTACAGTCACATTTTTATGATCCGATATAAATGTGACGAGACTCATAAAGAAGCACTCTTATTTATTTATTTAAAAGCAATAGGCCGCGAGTCCTGAATATTTACGCTTACATTTATTTCGAAAATATTAAAAAATTCAAGGGTCGCCTTCACGATTTTATTTCTCACAATTCCCCACAATAGCCTCTCAATAAAAAATGATTGAATTCCGAATCTATGAAAAATATTTTCATCGGCCTCGTAAGGAGTCTTTTGATACGATATCGCCTCAATTATTTTTATCAAAATTCTATAGGATCAGCCGATGAAGGGTTCTCATGGTTTTGTACACGTAAAACTACGATAAGAGCGTGGAAGATAGAACTCGGAATACGTCATGAAAGGGCACAAAGAGGATGAAAAGGCTGAAAAAGGCTGTGATCTAAATTGGCGAGGATTGAAAGCCGCCACTCGGTTTGTTCGGCGGCTCATTATCGTCGCGGACGTGCGCTGCATAGCCACATCCGCGGGCCGCGGCGGCGAACGTTCGCAGTTTGCTGTAAGCGGATTATAGCCATCGCCAATGTTACCAAAAGTAAGGCATGAGTGTATTGTATTGTTAAACTCTGATTTGTTGGGCGGTAGCTTTAAGAGTTCAGGTTACAAATAAAATCTACAACAAAACCACATGGGAAGTTCGAAGTTTTGACGACTTGAAGCTCAGGCGGGATTCTCAAGAACGACAGCAAGAAGTGTGTATTATTAATATAAAAAATACTTGTGTAGTTCGAATATTAATTATGCGTTATGTTATGTAGAAAACAAAGGCCAGTGAGTGCTTAACAAACTAAGCTATGTGCTTATGTAAATCAGACAATTCAATATGTCACCGCCAAGCGCCATAACCCGACCTCGTGCCACCGGGTCGAGCGCTAATTACTGAATTTCTAGATAGCTCGTTTCAAATAACCGTAATAGCCGACATAGGTGATGGGCTACGGACATCCAAACGCAAATTGAGATTAAATTCCCGTTCATTATCCCGGGAATACGCCAGTCATACTCTTTTGTGCGCGCTTAATTATATAGTTACGCTATTCATTTAACTTTGAATGGAATCGGATTGCACTGAATTTGATCTCCGTCCAACCGACGACGCTTACTCGCTTTAACGGCGCAATTGTATCATTGATCTTCTACACAAGAAGTGTAATACGCATCTGAATGTTGCACATAATCTACACGCTCATTTCAAATACAGGTCGTCGGGAAGTATTTAGAACCGCAAGGTACCGTTAGTAACATACAATGTTATCCGTATGTAACAATTTTTTTTTGTAAATTAATTTTTTATACATTTTGGAGTTCTTGTTTACTTCAGTTTTTTTCTTTATTTTCTAATCTAAAAGTTGAAAGTCCCGTTATTTCAAGGGCGAATCTCTTTATCCCATATCTGCAACGAAATCATTAAGCCCATGTTTTCTTGGAAAAAAATATATTACCCTTTTCCAAGCGATTACTGGCGCTGAAAGGATTCCTGAAACTTGTCAGGGGCGTGATTCGGAGCTTTTTAGACCCTGGACCATCAGTCTTGGCGGAACTTTTTTCGGTCGTCTTGAAAAAGCAGTTAGTGAAGATAATGTTTTCTAGACAGTGAAGAGAGGCACAATCTATTTGAAACATTTGATCTTTAGAAAAGACAAAGAATGAATCTAGACGTACCTCCATATATACGAACACTTTTGAGTTCATACTGAAAGATTAACAAGATTATTAAAACAACAATTCATAAAGTTTCTTGAGAAAAACGTCTCTAAAAACTTGAAGACATATTTTGTCATAGCACCGTCCTTCTTCACTCGAGATTATGTTAAGTTAAAACTTACGCGTTTTATACTTTAGATATTCACGTTATGTTTTCTTATTACTGCGGCCATTTATCAGCCATGGCGGTTGTGGAGGCCCCATCGCGCTGATAGACTGGCAGATTTACGGCGTTCGCCGCGCACCACGCTGGCTACACCGCTACATCCGTAGAAAGGGCGCGTGCTCATTGACGGAGCTTCTAATTCCATCATCAAATAATTTAAGAGCTTTATTTTCAACCCCTTTATCGTTACAGTACCGAACACGGGTCTCCACTCATAATGAGTGGGTTTCGGTCACAGTCCGATCTTCGGAAATATTATTCTTCTTAAAATTATAGACTAATTTATGTACCAATACAATAATTTCGTACAGAGCTCTAAGTCAAGGGAGAACAGGGAATTTATTTCCTGAATCGATATTTCAAAAAAAAAATATCTTGCAGCATAGATTACGCTGTGTGGTGATTATCACCCGCTATGAGTGCAGCCCTACGGCGCCCCGCAGTAAACAACACGGGGCTGCGCCGGGGCGCGGGCGCCAACTCCAAATTGAATTATAACTGACGAGAGATAAATAATAGCGAGCCTTATAACATAAAAGCTTATACAGCCTCATCTTCGCTCTTAATGCGTTTGCATCGGACGTGGATGACGAGGCAGAAGCCGTTAACGTGATTTTATTATATTTCAAGTGGATATAATTAGACTAATGGATCGTGACAGAAACAAGCGTTATCTGATAAATAATCTAAAAGGTGTGAGTTGCGGGCGGTTAATTTAGTTTTTGAGAGGTTGTAGGCTTCATTTGAGATATGAACAGCTATAATAAAGTTGGTATAGCGGATGTGCGCTGTACTCGTAAAGTGCCTTTTGACTGCGATTTACGTTATGTCTTTTAACTAATATCTATTATGTGTAATTAAATTTTAAATAATTTGCATTATCTCACTATGCTTCTGAGTACTGCTCAAAAGTTATCACCTGTATAAATATTAAATATCATAGTACCCTGTGCAGGGTGGCAACAGCGCATAAATGATGTGTTAATATAAAAATGATTGGTAGTTGTTACTTCATTTAGGGGAAAGCCTGCCCGCGTCTCCTTACCGCCCCTATTTAACTTCATTAGGCCTGCATCCTGTCCCAGGAACACAGAATTTCAACTTAAATGCTTTGTTTTGATGTGACAGTATTACAGATAACCAAAATTACCTATTAATAATATTATTGTTATATACATATAAGACAATTTCTTCAGGTTATTAGGAACTTCAAACTATAAATGAAACAATAATGCGTTGCTCTGTAATCAAAGAAACGACAATTAAAGTTATTTATTTGCTTCTCAGTTCCTTTTTACAATATTTAAGAAGTTTTATTTTCTATCCATTTTCTGACACACTTGACGCTAAATGTCATTTTTACCGACCGTGTAGGCCGCCCTAGCTTATAGCGCCATCTATGAACTATTTAAGAAATCATATATGTATGTCCCTTACATACATTTAAGTGACACCAGGAAATAAGTACTACTATACTACTAATATCTACGTGAATGCTCGTACTTTGCGACAAAGTTACGAGTCAAAGAAGTGACTGCGATAGTTATAATATGTAGCAGCATTCATAGGACTTGCTCAGTCTTGTTTGTGGATGAAGACGAAATTATTATCAAAAGATCTGAAATTCTATGCGAGACAGGTTTAATTATGTTATCCAAATTAATACTATTAGTTATAAGCGTAATTACGAAAGTCAATAAATGAATAAATATAAATAATAACAATAAATAAATAATCGTGAACTTTCCTCGGAGGCTTTAAAGTTCAGCGTTTTATAAACATCTGACGCACGGGTTGGCCACTAACTAGTGTTCCCATCGAGCCGTACTGACGCAGCGTGGTAAAGTATGTCCTGTGGCCAGCAGTGGGAGTCAAAAAGGGTTGTAGCAATCAAATAGTTAATATCGGTGACAGTCAAATATGATTTAAAATTTAAATCCAATTCTAAAGAAACGTCCATCCACGTTACGACTGTCAGACTGTCAGTGCTAATAACTTGTGGATGTCTACGAAAAACACGTTAGAATTCAGCAACAAATACGAGGAATTCCAACGTGAAATCGTTTAAAAGCTCCTTTGCTCAGAGCAAAGCAATAAATTTATTGAAGAGGCTATATTTCAAAACCAGTTCCTTTGTAAACCATCGCCACCGGCTATTAGTTGCAAGGAACGCGTCAGCAAAACTCCGCATTGTTTTCTGTTACCCATTTTGTAATTTCATTTACGAGAGTAATAGATAACTTTCTTCGCGCGTATTTGTTACATGCATTCATTTATTAAAAATGTCAAGTGATAACTGATAATTGCCAAGTTAAAATGTTTAATTACAAATTAATAATTATTACAAAGTTTTAAAATTTATTAATTGAATAAAAATGTTTATTACTCATCTCGCTAACTGATTTAGCTTGTTTGTAATATTTATATCCCCGCCAGCCTTTACAGCTTTACCAGTTGGTAAAGTTATATAGGAGCTTTATAGACTGAAAATTATCCTTTTCATTATTTTTAATTTCACTATGAGTCCAGAAATCTGTGTTACACATAAAATATACATTTCCTTTAGCTGGGAACTGAGCCCTTAAAGGACACCTACAATTATTGTTCGGTTTCAATTCCCAGGGAGCTGATATTAGCCGCTAACCGGTGCACTGTCACTGCCTGCTGAAGCGGGGTAGCGGCGGCCTCGGGGCCCGGGAGACCCATTTCGATCAGCAAGAACGTACTCGTAACGAGTGGCAGCGCTGTATATTCAGTAGTTGCACGCCCCGCGTGAATTACAGCAGAATCGTTCATATCGCACTGCAAAGTGAGCAGTGAGCCGTGAGCACGGTCCCGCTGGCAGCCCGCCAGCTGCAGCGTCGGTGTTCAAATCGTGTTGTTATTTCCTATCGATACTGCTGTTACCAGCATCAGTACAAAAGCGTTTTGTGTTTAGCAAAACTTCTTATATAATACTTTGTTCGCCTGTCGAACTTAATAACAATAACGTTTTAGGATGACATCCACGCGGCCCTCTGTTTCCAGACTACGCGGTGTCTGAGCTGTACTAACTAAACAGCTGATAAATTATGAACTAAGTACCGCTCTTATGTCTTAGCGCTTGCCGCATCGAATCTGGACCAAAAACTGGAAACAACCGTCTATTTACACCGCTATTTGGTGTAAATTAATAACTTTGAAAATGTAATAATGTCCACTAGCAATGAATTGTTACGTTTGAACGTATCTCTTAATCATTCGAGTGCCAGCAAAATGGGTCTGCGGTGAAAGTCAGGAGTATAAAGCATATCATATATATAGTATAAGTAATATAGTGTGAGTGCACAAAATTGGTTTCCTTTAAATACCACCGCGCCAGATCCGTAAGAGACTAGGCAGAAAGCACCGAGCACCAAACATCTTTGCTAAGCTGCCGTGCTTCTTCTTCATTCATCAAGCATCAAGCAGGACCGTCTCTGCCTCCATAGACACCTACATCCATCAGCTATCGCATTGTGTAGGTATTTCTTTTGTGACTATATCATTCTTTTGTCTTATATAATAACAATTTTATATGTGAAAAACATCATACATAATCCGGTTCTACAACAGTCAAGCGAGCTAATTTCTCTCCTTCTTTATATACTTTTGCCCTGATAACTTGTACGTTATATTGTCTTTTAAGCTTCGCCCACTGCGCGGGTCCTAGTTTGAGAATTTCAGAATGGAATGCGAGGGCTCAGAAGGAGGCCGAGGACCAAACACAGAAATGCCAATCAACTTCGTCGCAACTTGTTTTGTGCTACATATGTATATTGTATACTATATCCGAATTTGGGATTACAGATAACAACCATTTATGTTCAATCCTAAAGAATATTTCGAGATTTTGAAACCCGCATAATACAGCGGAAGCACTATGTATTAATACACAGACGCATTAATAGATATTATACAAACTAAGAACATGGTCTGTTCATTTTGATGCAATTTTGTCAAAATTATCTATGAAACAACGGTTAATCAGTACAGAAAGTAAAATACATAATTTACTACGTTTTGTTCTGAATATTGGCGTACAGATCGGGTAATAAGTGAGTAAACCGCAATTCTGTGGACGCAATAATATCGGAATTCTAAGCAAACATCGGTCGCAATAAATGCGTAGTCGCGATACTGCGTAACGGTTAATGTGAATAGAAGTGGAGTGCTATTTGATGGAGAGGGTCGCAGATGCTGCCCCAGATTCTAAATGAGACTTCTGTCATGCGGTTTTTTTCAAGCCGCTATCGTTAGCCAGTATCGAGGCAAAGGCGATAGAATTTAATGAGGATTCCACGATTACGGGTGACATCTGAACCCAGCAGTGGGACTTACAAATGCTTGTAACCTACAAAGATTTGGGATGCTTAGTAGAGACTCCCTTTGTGTCTCTGAAGAGTTTTGAGAAGGTATAACGCTTAGAATATAATAGTATATTCAAAGCAAGGTCCAAAAAAGCACTTAAACCTGATTAACATAATGCCCTGTCTCAATCAAATATGTATGTATAAGTGCGGCAGTAGAGTTGCAATTGATTAAATTAAAAATCATCAATATTGTAATGATTATACGAATAAATATTAATATCTCTGCTTTATGTAGACCAACCCTCTTTTAACTCTAGAATAAATATATTGCAATAGCACTAATATGTATAATATGTAAGTGTCGTACGCGCCTATTATTGGCACTCATCCTAGTAAATGTGTAGGCTTAAGATATGTTAATGTTAATGTTTGTATGTATTGCTGTTGGTGTGTTTAAATAAATAAAAGAAAAAAAAAATAAGAGTGTCTGTTTGTTGCGTGGCCCTTCCGTATTCATTTATGTCGGTTTGTATTAAAATAAACTTTTATAACACTCGCAAACAACTGCAGTTTCAACTTTTAACCCCTTTATTGCGGTGATAGAGTGACGGGGCCATGGCGCCGCTTTAAATATACAAGAAGAAATAAAATGAAGGAATTGTTTTTAATGAGTAACGAAAAAACAAACAAATTGTTAAGTTCGGTGCTACATAGTTTGATTTAGTTAATAGATGCATTGCGTTTTAGGCCGTTAAGGTAGACAGAGTTTAGAATTAGCCGCCGGCGCTCTTTGGTTTCTATCAACAAATAGATAAGTTCTGTATTCATGTGATAACGCTGTAGAAAATTTGTAGTTTTGTTCATGGACAATCTACCTGCGCTTTTAATTAACATACAGGTTTGAGCGACTCTTGATGGAGGCGCCATCAGCTAACATGTACCGCATTTGGTTGAGGTAGGAAAGTCTTGGTCTCCCTCTATCTTCCTTGTATATAACGACAACGTATGTACGAGTACAGCACATAAACGCCCGGATATAACCGCGCTGGCCGGTTCGCCCAGTCAGCGCTAAATCGCTAACGTGTCTGAGTTTTCAATAGATTTGCCGCGATAAAGCGGTGAGTAACATTTGACAAATTGAATCATTGGCCAAACGCTAGCGGGTGCATTTAAAACGGACCATTTTTCGTGCGAATTATAAACGTTTCGATCATCTTAATCAGCGGTCATTTTTGTTTGTGAAATCGTGCAAATGAAGATGAATTACCAGTTACTTTATTTCATACCTACATAGAAGTGTAAATTTGCTTTATTATTTCGTGAAGATATGAAAATTCAATACGGTTAATTAGTCAGTTTAATATTACTTAGTTGATTTTATTGTGACCAAATTTTATCTTAGTAGCATTAATTTTTTAATTTTAGCTATTATACTTTTTGTAGAGTGCCGTCTTCGGAACGGTATGAAAAGAGCGCGCTATCCGAATTGCTTTCTATTGTTTGTACGTATCGAGCAGAGCCTCACAACGTGTGTAGAAGGGACGCAGTGTGTTCGGGAGGCGGAGGTGCGCGCGGGCGGCGAGCGGCGAGCGGCGGATAAGAAACGAATTACCCGCGCGAGCTGCTCCAGCCCGGGGGACACGTGCGTGAACTGAGCCACGCAGCGGCGCCGTTATGTAAGCAAATCGTACCCACATCGACGCGTACTAACGCCTCGAAGACGTCTTCCAGTTCTGTTATATCTATTGCGTGTTATCCACGTTCTCTTATATCTCTTTTGTCATGTCATTGCCCATTCTCTCCACATGTCCGAACCGTCGGAGCGTGCCCTTTCTCATTGTACAAATATCCCCATATTTCGACCCAGTTGTATCGATCATAGAGTATTACTCCGTTAAATATAAATTGCAGAATGACTGCGAGTGCATAACTTTAAAATGACTATTTAAAGTGCGAATATTTTTCAATCAGTCCTAGCGTGAGCAGTCCAAAACATAATTTGAAGTACATATTACTATTTACACGCATAAAATAATAACATTCTTAACTTTATCGCTTTCTAAATTACTCTTTAATTGTACCTATTCAATAAAGTAAAATACAATCGACAAGCCAACTAAATTACTAAAGCTTCATCTTCATTTAACCTTTGAAATGATTAAAATTGAAGTTTTGAAGCTATTTTCATTATGCTTTCAGAATTGTTACAAATATATCATTGGATTTCATTCACAAACAAATATTACACTAAAATATATTTAAAAAAATGAAAACACAGTATATTTAATATAATAATAATAGGTAATAATACTAAATCACCTATGAGATACATAACAATCGCAGCGCGTGAGGCTCGCTAGTACGTTGATGTTTGTAGTTAATGCTATAATCCACAGAATAATGTACAAGATAATACGGTACAGGTTACAAGTTAAGCTGTACACGTATTCGTAATCTAGTAAAAGTGGCGCGGCCACATCAAAGAGTGTTTGTTGCGCGCGCCGCCCCACCGCAGGCGCGCCCGCCGCCCGCCGCCTGCCGGCCGACCGCGCTGCGAACATGTTAACTTTCTGGCTGAACGTAACGCTATCCTATACAGCGTATTCAATTGCATTTATCCTTAATATACATCTAGGTGCTAATAATCCGTATTTCCGTCAATCCATGCTAATCACACCTGTATCCCAGAGGGGTGGGCAAAGTGTAAGAATTTTCACCCGGTACGGATCTGAAATTCTTTCGCCTCTCTTACCTTCATTATAGAAGTCACTCGCTCGTCCTTTAAAGGCACTCTTGACCAAGTCTTTTTCATAGATTCATCGTAACTAAGCCGCTCTCCAGAAATTCACTCTCTACGATAATCTGACAATGAATTTGGTTATTCTATTCTTAGAATATAATGATCCAGATAATTATGCACCCAGATGTACTCGTAATACTCCTCAGCATATTGTTGTAACTGGTGGGGCAGGATGTCGTTAACAAGTCGTGGTCGCGAGGTATAACGCTCCGGCCCATCTTACGTCACGACTGCTCTCTTACAATGATAAGCACGGGGCGGTTGGGGTGAATTTTTAATTGCACCCCTCCCGGTTCAGGGTCAAGTGGACAACAAAAATAAGCGTTTCCCGCTGTTTCATCAGCCTTTTGTGTTTAATAGGTGTTTCACACTTTGAGAGTGTTATTGTCGTGTTTTGTGAATTTTGTATGTTACCTTGGATGGAAAAGATTTGATTGTACCCTGGATGGTACCTTGAAAAACTTTAAGTGAATACATTTTATTTTGATTTTATATTAAACACATTTTGATATACAAAATGTACACTTTGTAGAAAAATTAAACCTAACTTTTCTGAAAGTTGGTTGTATATACGCACGTTTGTGCGAATAAACCTTTTGTCTTTATCTTTTGATTTTTAACTCTGTTCGTTCAAAAGACCTATCAATTTGCTAGTATATCTAATGTTAAGCAAAAATTATTACCTTACAATTGTGTTCTATTGTAAAGTATTAAGCTTTAGACTAACGAATCTGCGATCTTAGTTAGGCTTCACCTAATTATCTACTGCCCGTCTTAATTACGTACTCGCCCTGGGGCGATAAAATCTCAATAAGCATCAATCATCGTTCGATAAGCTCACTTCGAATAAAGAAACAACGACAAACTTAAGCCGATCCGTCAGCAACACTAAACCGCGTGACAAAGTAGAACCTACTTTGCGGAAATAAAAACTTGCTTCCAACGTTGCTCGGCGTTTTTATTGAATGCTCAAACAGCAATAAGTTGGTTGATTTATTGCGACAGTCGATGCTTTGTGATTTAAATCGATATTCCTTTATACCGTTACAAGTCAAGTTTATCCAGAACGACTTCTGCTTTATGTTTTATGACCGAGCTTGTGTATTGGATGGGGATGGTTACTAACCGCCTATTTAATTTAAAATTATCGTTTTTTTTTTCATTTATCTCCATCATTTACGGTGTCCATGTCATTAAGTCATCATCATCGTAAGGGCATAATACCAAGTGTCATTGATTAGGCATGAGTCCCGCTTTCATTACTATGATAATTTTAATGCTCCCCCTTCTGTCTGCAGTGAATATTCATGACGAACGTTATCATAAACTAACTAAGGGCGGTGCGTTATTACAATGATGCGTTATTGCGTTAAGATACAACGTTAGTTTGTGCTCAGCCTCATAATGTACCTACATGTATTAAACACTTTCCAACTTGTCATATTACGCATAATCCACACTTTACAGTTACATATGTCCATACTGAATAATTCCAATTTTCCATGCAGATAAAAAGTAGTTGACACATACCGGACATGAAAACGTAAAAAAAAATACAAACGAATTGAGTACCTCCTCCTTTTTGAAGTCGGTCAAAAAGCATCATAAAGTGACAATTATTTAAATCTTCCATTATAAGTCAATTTAGATTGTACATACTAGGGGTGTTGCGGATGCATG
>DWQT01000159.1:0-28285 GCA_018244895.1 Myscelus amystis hages | reverse complement strand
TGTTCGAAATTCCGTACGGTTAGTCTTGAAAACATAATGAATTCGCCCAAATTATTCGCGGTGTCGTCATAACGTCAATTTAATATCTCGTGGAACATGTCGAACATATCAACGTCCATTCAATTCTGACGGGTAGAAATGTGAAAACTTACTCGAGCGCAACACTATCCTGTTACAATGTATGGTAATACTCGTCGCACTTTCCACACGATATACATTGCTCGCTTTGTAAGAGATCGCAAACTATGTTTATGAGCATACACAGCAATGGTTTTGTAGATAGACCAGAAATACGCGAATGTAATCAGTGCACGAATGTTGCAGGTGGATATTTCCTATTAGCCCACATTTCTCAGTTATTAATACAAACAGTTGTTAAACTGGACGGAAATATATGCCATGTCGTGTTATTACGTTTCCGCGTATAATAATTTTGTTTTTCGCGGTTATTACGGTTAACATTGTTGTACATTAGATTAGGTATCAATCGTTAATCTCTGTCGAAGGCACCTCAATGGTGCTGAGTACTACTCTGACCCCATAATCCCTTCTGCCTGTTATATATGTCCATTGGAAGAGTTTATATTATAAAACCAACTATTCAACTACATTATAAACTTCTTAGTACCTATTAGTTCTCGTTTGTTCGTGTCCCGTTACTTTCGTTTCCAACAGACCTCGTCTCCAACAATCCCTGTTTACTCCTTAACTTTTAAATTCGCTACACATTAACATACCGCCGGATAAACGGGAATGAATTTGTTTGGCCCCGTCCCGCGGGAGGCGCGCGGGAGGGGGCAGCCAACAAAAATAATGAGCCCTTCAGCGTCTTAAATCTCACCGCATCTAGTTTTAATGGCATTTAAATTAGCTTTTTATTTATCTACCGTTCGCTGTCCCGAGTAAGGTGGAGAATGGGTGCGTTTGCTTTCAGATGTTATTTATAGGCACAGAGTGTGCTCTTAACTCAGCAGAGCACTATAGGTACTTAGGACATACTATGTCATAGAGTCCTTTCCAGTCGAGATTTCAGAGGAAAATTTCGTAAGCACAACATGCAAACTATTTGTCGATTTTCGAAGACTTAATTTAGAAAATAGAACTGGCGTTGTTTCTAATGTTCCATGAAAATTAGATTTTAAACTAAGTACACTATAAAAATTAGGTTTAGAAAAAAATGATTAAATTTGAAGCGATACGAAAAAAATGCTTCCTTTAAAGTTTTGATTATCTCAGCTGAGAGGGTGGCTACTTGAACGTGAAAAATAAATTGTGTACCTCAAGGAAGCTAATGCATAGGCAATTGAGTGCGAGACGTAACGGTGGGGAGTTTACAATGGTTTGCCGATAGCCGCGCGCTTTAAATTCAGCATCAAATTACAATCAAGGGCGCTTGTTTTTTGACGCGATTTCACGTGGTTTTGTAATGCATGTACCCTACTCGTATACCAACTGCATCTTTGCATTCGTAAGGGATTTGTTAGTTCACTGTTTATGTAAAAATAAAAATATGACTTCTTTTACTCGCCTGCTTGTCTCTTCACATAAAAAGGTACAGAATTTAAGCGTAATTTTACACTACTAGCTGACCCAGCAGACGGTGCTTTGCTATACAAATTATAATTAACACTCCCGCAACCCTCCTCACAGCTGGAATTTCGTAAAATCCGTTCTTATCTGACCTCTACTCGCCGAAAGGAAATTTCAAGTCTCTAGGTCTTCTGGTTCCATAGATATCCTGATGAGTCAATAGCTATATCGCTGTAAATCTCCTATACATAGGTATGCACATACATATTTAGATATAGATATAGATGATGCAAAAACGGCTGTTCTAACCTTACACGTACGAATTAATCCTCAATCATTAACTTTCTATCGCTACTTTCTACTTCAGTGCACTAATCAAATACAAAGTCTAAGGCCAACATAAACTCAAGGAAAACAAAAGCCTAGGAATCCTAAAGATATAAACAGGTTTAAGTATCTATTTCGCATACTGGGTGGGCACAGTGCAGCCGGCGACGACGTGCAAACTTCGGTCAGCATCCGGAAGACTGGAGCACGTATAAACTCAATATTTATAGGCTTCTGCATGTTTCAGTGTAATATAGAGCAATAGACGGTAGAGTGCTCATTATATGGAACAACTATACGTTACATTTGTAAAGCTGAAGGTATTGTTAATAACAAAATAAGCACGCGCTCGAGCCGATTGGAGTGCAGCATAGAATGTGGCATGAATGCTTGGGGGGTTGAAGTTTGTATGTGTCGCGAATGCGGTACACACTTTCACTCTTTAGTGAGGCTTCAAGGCGTTTGTCTTTTTGATATTCAGCATTATTTGTAACTCTAGGGCTTAAAGTGGCTTTGTAGTACGGTTACGTAAGTAACAATCTGCTAGGAGTTACCATTTAAAAGTTTACCACGCGCGGAGCTTACCATTCATCTCTTGTAATGTAACTTTGATAGACGCCAGACTGTTAATTCATCACCCTGTATGTACTTACGTTAAACTGTAAAGTTAACACCCTGTATTAGCACTTACTAAACTAACTGAAAGCAATAGAGCTTGCAAGCCTATTCGAGAATGGTCAGACTAAAATTCGTAGGCCACCTGATGGTAAATGGTCACTATCGCCTATGGACATGTGCAACATCCGAAGAGTCGTGCGTTGCCGGCTTTGGAAAAGAGTTTTCTTGCGCCTTTCCTGAAGAGCCCAATGTAGGTTTAGTTAAACAAAAATGTATAATTTAATATATTATGTATCCTCTGATTGTATTCGTGTTCTAGTTAGACCCGGCCTGGGCACGTTGTCTAACTACAACAGATACAAACTTAACGACTCATTCACCGGTGCATTGATTATTGCGCGTCCTGTGGGAATCCGCGCGTTAACGGTTATAGTCCATTCTGTAGCATTTTACGAATGTTGTATTAAATTTTAACGATCGTCATATTCCTGTGTTTTACATATGAATTTAGAACTATGGTTGAGATAAAGTCTATAGGTGTTTTTGAGTTGCACTAGAAAACAAGTTATATATACCTAACATTAGTCGGTAATAAGAAAGTGTTGAGGATTGGAAAATAATTAATATCGAAATACCGTCATTTAGAAGTTTGTCGGTACCGTGGCCAGTGGTTATCCTTTTCTGACAACCCTTATGGGAAATGTGGCATAATATGCGTAAGTTACAGTTATATACATCGCATTACACATCGAATGCCTAGAATTGCACTCGCATTAACAGACGTAGAAGTGACAGAAACTTTAGGGATGCTGCGTTCTTTAGAGTAGACCGCCAGAGTTGGTTACCAAAACTATTCGCTACGAAATCCACGGGACGGCGCTAGTGCAGCGCTGATTGAGATTAACGACACACTAAAACCGATTAAAGTTGTTTGTTTGTCGTGTCCAGATCAAAGATTGCGTGGAGGTGTGTTTGTACAGCGGCCATCTGATGCCACCGGATATTGTGACATTAAACGTTCGATATGTAGGTTAGGAAGCGCTTATAATATGAAGCGTACGTTTATTAAAGTACATTACTAGTACGCGAGGCTTGGCTGCGGTTTTTGGTGCGAAGGATGCCTTTTCGCCGTTGCGTAGGGCAGTAAAAGAAGTGGCAGAGAACAAACATGTCTAATGTTGTATTGGCGTTTCGAAAATAATAAATATGTGAAGCTCTTGCTGAGCGTGGAACGTGTTTGTAAATGTGCTTTAGGTTTTTTATAATTTTACCATAATATAAAATGTGATGGTTTCAGGCTGGAAATATTAATGTTACAATCATCATATTTTAAAAAGCGTTGTTTTCATTAAATACGTATACAGCGTTCATTTCTCTTCAAACACTAGGTATAATATAAAAAGTAAAATGTTCTTAACATCTAGAAGGCTTTACGAATATCTGAGTCCATTACGATAGACCCAAGAACAATGACGTTATATATTTCCAGGCCCGATAATCAGTCCGGAGGTGTGTGGACGTCAGGAGCGGAAATACGGCGCCCTGGGCGTCCACTTCCGGCGGATAAGTGGGCGCTCTGACCCAATTTCCGGTTTACACATTTCATAGATCCTGGCCTGGATTATTTTGTACTTGGCGTCATGAGGTTCCATTATTTGTAGCCCGTGAAACTTGGTTTCACTCTATATGATTCCAGGATAATACCTAAAGATTTATTTCAATTCATTCCGTTCTTGTTGTATTGATATGTCATATATTCAAAACGATATTTATTATGTTCTACTAGAACTAATTTTTAATGCCTAATCAGTTGGAGTAACCCAAATCGTTGATCGCCCTTCTCTTCTCAATTATGACATATTTAAGGGTGGCAATAAGATGACTAAGCCAATGTTGTTGCCCAGTACATGGCTAACAGTGATTATATAGAATCAGATGGCGCGTAGGAATATTTGTTGATAATTAAAATAAAAAAAGTAAAATTAGGAACATTTATATTGCTTTTACATCAGCATTCAATATTAAAACATCAAATGTAATAGCAAATCAAAATTCGAACATTACATACCATTTTTTGTTATGGAGTTACCGAACGTTCGAATTTCAAATTCAAAATACGTTGGAACTCTTTAGTACGTGAAGCGTTTCACTTCAGGTGATGGTCGGTGATCACCATTAAAATAATTTCATCTAAACGTGAACCCATTAGGAGCGTCATAACAAAACTTTAACGACACTCGGCGCGCACCGAGCACGCGTGTCGGCGCTCTCTTTGATCTACGCTCCACAGATTATTAATACAACAGATACACAATAAAATATGGTAACGATTATTTTAATATCGCCAACATTTTTAAAATGTATAATTTATTCTCGACTTTAAAGAATGGTATCTGTGTCTTTTTGTTAATTTGTTGATATTCATTATAAAATACTTTTATTTATTTAGTAGAACTAGGCATGAAGCGGCCGCTCAGCTGATGATAAATGGTGACTGCAGTGCAAGGTGACAAAACATTTGTGACTAATATAACATTTAAACGAAGTTCTGTTTTAAATCGGGTAGACGTACGCAATTGCCTAAGGTCTAAGGTCAATTTAGGTACATATATTACACCTTAATTCCGTAGTAGGAGGTAATGGCTAAGATATATTATTCATAGGTATATTGTATGTAATATCCGAAAGATTTTGCAGACAAAGAAGGTAGGTACACACAACCGACCGACCGTCAACCGTTTAAATTACTTTCTACAAATGAACAATGATAATTTTCACTAAAACTAAAAGCTGATTCTCTGCATTGTTTCGTTTCGTGCAGGTATAATAAAAATCAGTTGAAGTGTCACATCTGGTTACGTTTGTTTATCTATGGTACCGTACAGTCGCTACATTCAGCCCACAACCAACCTTGAAATAAGAAGTGCCAGTTAACTTTACCCGTTTGAGTTTCTATTATAATAATACCAAAATTCAAATCGAAACGTAAAATTATATTTCGAAAAGATGATAGCTAATGGTGCTTAATTGTGCCGGTCAGTGTTAGATTAGTTTTACTTAAACACTATTTAAGCAAAAACATCTTTACGAAGTCTGTATACATATTAATTTGTAAGTTATCTACATCATTAAAAACTCTATTGGAACTTATTGGAACGCATTGGATATTATTGGAACGCATTTTTGAAACATTCGATTCTTTAACGGTCTCAAACCAGTGCAAAAGGGCGTTCGAAATGAACAGAATGATTACATTAATATTGTAATGGCAGTGTCAAATTAGGAAGGAACAAGTCAATTACAAGTGGAGCAGCCAGCGGCCGTGGTACCTGACTGGGCCGCAGTAACTCATCAGCTACGCAGTAATTAACGGACCGCTTTCATTAGCCGTTCACAATGGGAGGCCATGGATTGAGGTTTTGTTCAGAAAATTTGATCTGATCTTCAAGTCAAATTAATTTGAATACGTGTCGGTTAAATATCACTGAGACTGTGCGTTGTGCGTGTGTCCGCAATTTTTCTCCGCTTAAACTACCTTGACCGATTTTGATGATATTTTTTTTTGGCGCCTTTGGAGTTACTCGGTCACTCCGATGGTTACTTAGGGTAGTTATTTTAATGTAACGGATTATTTGTTTCGAATACACATTATCAAACAGCCAAATAAACATTTTATTCTTATTAAGGCCATGAGGATGAAGTCATGGCTACCTATAGGTTGAAAGAATTAGAAAATGATTTAGTTGGCCGCTGCTAAGTTTTCAGGCGATTCAATCGAAAAATCAATTGTCATTACTTACAACTTTGCAGTGTTCATTGCTATGTTATCTTTGAATCAAATGTGTCTCTGAAACAAAAAACCACCCAATATGAACACGGTTCCAGTAAAGGGGTGTTATAATGAGTATCGGGCGACAAGCTACTAATTGCGATGATGGAGCGACCTGAGATCGGCGCCATTCGTCACGGGATCCGCGCTGATTTGCACTAAGAACTTCATTTAGAATCATGTCCGCGGAAAGCTCTTGATAAAAAGCCCACAGAAATAAATAAAAGTTATTTTGGCATGTTTGAAAAGGTCAAATAAGAATTGAGTAAGATTTTCTTTTCCAGTTTTCATTTAAAAATATGTTTGGGGAACGTATTTGACTTTAATTAAGTAGGTGGGAATTAAAAACTTTCCCCGTTTATAATGTAGAAACCATTCATGCAGCTTATAAAAATCTTTTCCTGGTCCAATGGGCGTAATTAAAACTCGGACAAAGGAAAAGAATAGGTGTGTGGAAACAATGGGCGACCGCGGGCGCTCGGCGCCTCAATCTGTCTCGCGTGTCAGCTGCCAGTGTCGGGGTGTCGCGCTGACAGGTGTCAGGTGTCTGCGCGCATTGCGCGACACCTGCGGAGGAATATTAAAATGGCGCTTTGTTTGAACACTTTGATCTTGCCTGACTCGGTGCTATTGTTTGTGGCGGGAAGGCCAAAATTCATAGTTCGTTGAGCCCCTGGATGCGTTGAGTATTCGCATAAACAGAACCTACATTTACTATTACAAGCTGTGTATTAGACCTGTTTACCTTAGATGGATGATTAGCAAAACTGTACGTAATTATATATAATATGTATGAGTAAAAATATTAACTGCACCTTTACAATAGGGTGCGTTTATATACATACTAATGCGGTCCATTTTTCAATGCAAATATTTTTGTAAAAACCAATTTATAAATGATAAATAAATGATTATATAGAGTAGCACATGTAGCAGTCCTTTTGACGTCAAAAAAGAAACAATTTTAATTTATACCGTATCAAAAATATCAGTGTAGATAATTTAAAACCAAAGCACCAAGCTTCACACCTCAACACTTTAAAATATAAAAACTCACAACAAAATAAATGTAGTCCGCGCGTCCGCGTAGTTAATTAAAATGGATTTATGTTTCCTGCATCGCGAATTTTTTGTGTAGGTGTCGCCGAATATGTTTTGTAATAGATATATAATTAGAATTTCCGTGAGACCTAGGAGAGTTATTAGTTTGAGAAGAAAGTGATAATTCAGCAGGTTGTCATATTTTTCTTTTAATTAATTGCAGCATTTTGTTTTTAAAATTAGTTAGGTACGTACGTATTATTTCTTATATTATGGCAGTCATAGTTTTCTGGATAGTTTTCAAATCCTACCGTGAACTTCACTTCTGATTTTATAAACCTTAACGATAAAGGTACCTAAACATCGTGAGGAATTATACATCAATGATTTTGTCCATAAATTACTTTGTTCCCTGCGAAATCCACTAAGCTATATTTGGCCAGCAAAATAATTCACGTTGAATATAAAATTATTGTATTAGTCTACTATTGGATACGACTCGCTTTTCGGAGTAATGGCTAAGGCGATGGTGACAGCTCAGTGATTTAAATTGACTTGGGTCTGGGTTCCAATCGAAGCATATTAGTTTTTTTTTAAGTCTCAAAACCTACGTAACTTTATAAAGTTAGAGGCACTTACCAGGAGTTGAACCTAGATCCCCGGGTTGGAAGATTGAATTTTAGCATTGCTATTATAACAACCTATTAATTTACTTATTGACAAAACTTCCAATCTCTGTATTCAAATATATGATGTGGTATGCAAACGGACATTGTGAATTGTTTAAATAAATACATACGGATAATGCATAACCGCTTTCGTATAAGCAAGTATTAGTGGACAACATTGTGTTCGGTCCAAATGCACGGTATTGACGTAACGCTAAACAAATGAATGAGCTAGCCGCGTATACCGGCGGCGGCGCTCGCTTGCCAAGCATTGTTGGCAGCGGGCCGCTTTTTTCCCAACGTCTACCGACCACCAGGTAATTCGTCCATAACGTTGTTTGAGCGACCCGTTATTTATTGGGACGTTTTATTATTAAAAACTTGAGGAATGCCGCAAGCGATCCAGTAAATTATGGCCGGCAGTTGCTCCGTTTTAATATGTAGGTGTTAGTAATTAATTATAGAGGTTTTATTTTTCTGCGGCGGGGAAAGTATATTTTTTTGTCGTAAAGTAGGCTTACATCGGTCCGCGTGGCTTGTTCGTTGTTTTCGCAAAAATAAACTTTGATAATTCACCTGAAGCAAAAGATTTTCGCGAGACTCGATATTACAGAATATTTACGAGTGATAATTCAGGTGAAAGAATTTTGGTACATTCCTCCAAAAGATATTTTACATGTCCAAAGGAAATTTAGTGCCTCGAGACCGTTCCAAGCGTACATCGTAGAATGTGACCCTCTGGTACAGCGAGGTGAACGAACAACATTATATGAAACGTAATAAGACAGAAATAGTGAGGATTATGAGATTTAAGCGGATATAATATTTAGCAGTCCAACAATCGGCTTATAGCGATGCAAATTTTCAGACATATAACGGGTAGGTCTTTACAGAAATCTTTGTACGCTGCCAAGGACTATGAACGATAAAATGCGTGGAATTCAAGAATCATTCCGTACTTAGTCATAGATTCCGTGTAGGTAAATAATATTTTATTATTAAATGTTCACGTTATCTATGGATACGAAAATGTCAATATCAGTTAGGTATAGAAACTGGTTGCAAATGCTAAGAAGATATCAGATTTTGATTGCGCCGCGGGTCGTGTGACGCGGGAGCCCTGTTCCCGTGGCGCTCTCACGGTTTTAAGATGCATACTTCTATGTAAATAAACTGAACAGATTTTGGAAATTTATTCCTTGCAAAATGTAAATTTATTACAAGGTTTTTTTTCAACCGGTTGTCCTGCTGAACACTTGTCTCGTAGAGAGTTTTAGGGCTTAGTCCACCTCGCTGGCGAAGTGCAGATTAGCAGACACATCTCAAAAACATGATACCTACATTTTTATAACATCTTCATAGTGCGAGTTTTCAAGCCCATCGGATAGCGAGTTGCCTAAAAGCTTACTGTACTCTTGGCTTGAATAATCCCTAGTTAGAGGTGAGATATTTTTATTACACCCAGACAGAAAAAATAAATAAACTAATCACCTAAATATTCAGCCTCGATTTCTAAAATCCAACCCAGGACGTTAGTTTAAGCAGTCTCGAACAAAGGCATCGATCAAAGGTAAATAATAAAATAGGACATCATATTTTTTTAGACATATTCCCGCAGTCTTACCCTTAACGAACAGAACCATATCCCTTGGGCCTTATATTTTTCCGCGCCTCGGCGCCGGTAAATTGCTATCCGATAGCCAGGTCGAGGCGCACTGGTAATTAGATCGGTCGGCTGAGTTGGATATGTTACATTTGCACTACCACGGTAGACGAATATAACCAGCTCTATTACCTATTACATTCACAGTACACGGAGAGACAAGACTTAAGTGAGCTAAACGGGCAGAACTTCGGCGAAAAACAAATAAAAGTTCAATGTTATAGTAAACGAAATGGACAAATAGATTTGGCGCACACAAAACGGAGCTTTGGCGAGTTAATCTCAATAATATTTGACAGGTGAACTGGTTGATACTTTAGTAGCTATGCCATATACCAGTGGACTATACGGAGAGAACCAGGTTCGTTTACAGGCTAAACATTCTCTATGATATCCAATGACACCCAGTTCTATCGGCGTCGTTATTGCATTTGGAATAAACGCTAGCCACACGTAGGTAAACATTGAATTCTATATCGTGATAGAGGGAAACAAAAAGAAAAATGGCAAATTTAAGCGAAACGATCGCGCGCGCCCGGGATGATTGCTAGAACAAGTGCCAATTGTTCCCTCTACTCGCTTCCCTCATCAATCACTTGGCGTCCACGTTGTCTCACAATGAAGCGGTTGTAGCGGGCGTGCACGTGCCAAGTCTAAAAGCGTTGTACCCGCCGCGAGTACCGCCCGCCAAGGTGTTCCCGTCTTGTCACACGATCGTGACGTGCGGTTTGTTTTGGCAACGTTGGCGCCTCTCGCGCGTACTAAGGAAGTTCCGTCATTTTATCGATTTTTTTTCCACCCTTTTCACGTCCACTGCTGGTCCTTGTTTCCTCTCAGTGAGAGAGATTTAAGCCATACTCTACCACGCTGGCCAAATGCGGATCGGTAGACTTCACACACCTCAGAAAATATTGTACTTTATAACATTTCTAAAGCGTGCAGGTTTCCTCACGGTGTTTTCCATCACCGTTATAGCAAGTGATGTTTAAATTTTAGTATTTTAGTCATCAAACGCACGTAACTAATCAGAGGTGGTTGCCAGGAGCGACCTCAGACCCTCGGAGTGAGAAGCTGAATTTCAAACCGCTAGGCTATCACTGCTTCGATTTTATCTATATGAGAGGAGAGCCCGTCGAGGTGGACTTCTAAAAGGGTGAAAAAAATTATGTAGGTATCGATAAAGCGTCTTCCATCCCTGGACACTAACGAGGCGCGTTCAGGTGAGCCGTCCACACCTCGTTACGACGCCGGACGCGCCGCCATCCGTGTAATGTAGCAGATAACATTAGTTGAAACGTTGAGAAAGAATGAGAATTTTACATTCGCTGCATAAGAGGAACAGCAAAAATAAGACACGGTAATCCCACTTGATAGTGCGATCGTTACAAGTGCGTTCCTAAATACCAAAACATAACACGACTTGACACTTTTGGAAAGCTTTGTAGTAGGTTTTGGGTAATAGTAAACGCAAACGTCGGTTTTGGAAAATTAGGATCGAAAAAATAAATTTCATGTTTGTAAGTCAATCACGAAAAAAGTACTGACTACATTTGTGTGGAATTTCGAATACGGATAGATTATATGTATGAAATTGGCATATGGATATGGAATATGTACAATTGGCGGGAAGAGAGCGCGGAAAGAAGCGCGGGCGCCGGCTGACAGTTCGGCTTTAGGCGGGAAAAGGAAAGTAGTTGTTGTGTGTTCTAAAGATCTTTAATCATATAATGTCAATAAATAATGTCAGTTCAACTGCAATATATAAGTATATGACTGGCGAGCCAACATTACCGAGCGGGGAGGCGCGGGGAAGAGCGGGGAATAGCGCGGGCGGGGGGGGGGGGGTCCCGGTGAGACGTCCGCACCTCGTTAATGCTCCGGATGTGTTACATGGCAGATAACATTAGTCGGGGGAAATGCGAAGTTGGCGGTCCGCTTCAATTTAGTAACATTTATTTATAGATCTGTATTTCTCTTGATGAAATCGACTCGTTTTTTTACCGTCTCACCGTACTTTTTTCGTGGTACACGTGGAATGGATGGTTCGGAATTTTTTCTTATATGCGTAGGTTGACTTTGATTGCAATTATGCCCTAAAATATACCGCAAACACCAACAAAATCTTAGTCAGCTTTCCCTTGATAAACCCATAGATTATGTAATGTGGAGCATAGAAATTGAGAGAAAAAAACTATCATCAGCCATAATATGATTGTTCTGATAAGAAATTAATTGAAATCGTACTGATTATTTTATTTTTCTATCCTACCAAACTTTATGGAGTTTGCATTTTCATCCAAGACAAAGATATGACATGTTCATAACAAGACAGCTAAGATACAGTAAATAAGTAGAGCCAAAGTGTTTACGTTGAAGCTACATAAGTATCACAACCTGTTCCCATATAAACAGCACTTGAACAAAAGGCTTACCTGCCGCGACAGGTGCACGCCCCGCCCCCGCTCGATGCCGGGTGCCACGCCATTGGCGGGTGCGTGAGGTGAGACAGGTGTCTTGGGCCGCCGACCAATCGCCGGGAACACGAGGTAGATAACCTTCCTTACCTGGTAGGATAAAGTAACAATATGCCATGTACTTAACTCTCCTCTTGGCCTAGTGGAATACCTTGACTGCTGAACCGGAGGTCACGGGTTCGATTTCCAAGCACGACAGACATGTGTTTAGTCCCAATTGTTTTCAAACGCCCTAACAAATCTCCTTTTTCTAATACTTTTGTAAAGTTTAAAATCGTACAGATCGTCCCTACTAGTGTCATTTTTCGGGCTTATCTTGATTTAAGATGATTGGATTCTTGCTCTTATATTTTTGATTCGACTTTTACAAAGGATGTAACGGTTGTGTTGTACCTAAATGTGTACTAATTTCTGTAAAGTAGTGCACACTGTTGGTTTAACTCATACATACTTTAAACATTGTTAAAATGATTCTTTTGAAGTTACCATTCCACCTGGTGAAGACTGGATATCAGCTTTTTGTAGTTTTTCTTATCTTTTGTTCCCGATTTTTATTTTAATAGAAAATTATCTAATAACATCCCAACAATAGGTTTAGTTTCACGCAATTTAATCGGTCGCTATGGAGACTACGTTTTGTTTTAAACGTATGTAATCAGATAGCCCAGGCGCCTGCCAACTTCTGTTCATTGTGTTGGGGAATTAAGAAAAATATGCTTTAAGAACGCCGTGACAGATATATGGCGCATATTGAAGTCTGGTCTAGATCTCGCTTCTAAAAGAAATTGTCGGGTTTTCTCTCGCCGTTTTCAAACTCAAAATAATGGTGACTGGCGGATTGTCACAACAAATTAATTCTTTTTGTTTAATGATCTTGTGGTTTTACAATGTGAAATGTAAATTTGAAAATCGAATTCCAGCGATTTGAATAATGCTAAAAATGTTGACGTCTAGCTTACCTACTTGCTAATCTACCTCATTATAATCGTGATTGCGATTTTCACACTTCCACCTACCTAACTACGATGACATTTTAGCGGATACTTTTTTGTAAAAAAATTATAAACGACGAAAATAATAATACACTTTCAGTTTTCTTAGATTATCATGTCAATACTGCTGTAGGTACCCACAGAGCTTGTTGAAATTTTATATAGAGACAGCTATAACTTTGGAAATACATTCAAGTAGGTTGGTATTTAAAAATATTTTTGATTCCAAACTGCGAAAAATTTTGTGATTTATACAAAATGGTCTGGGCGAACAATGTTACAGATACGAAACGGCGAAGTTTTTGCGAAATCATTTTACACTTCCCCAATGTATGTAATATAAATTTAGGTATATTTTACAGTGTTTATTAAGCACAATAGGTACGCACCAACATACATAGGTATTTATGACACAATAACATACATAATTACAAGCAATAAAAAAGTTACATCCCACTATATCATTCAGTAGGAAATATATCGAATAAATATGCTAAAATTCCTGTTACATTTCAACGGCAGAGTAGTTACCTATACCTACTTTTTGTCCCACGCAATTCTAAAATGTATTATTTCAAAACACAGACGTGTTTTCTCTTTCAATAAACACGGGTGATGTACCTAACTACTTTGCCAGAGTTTAATTTAAAAAATCACAACGAATTATATGATAATATTTGTAAGATATGAGTACGTAGGTACCTAGTTATTAATATTGCTAGGCGGTCACCTTATACTTTTGTCAGCAAAATCTTACACACGCCTTCTATCCATAGATCCATACTCACGTATATGTTTATTGTGCAATGTATCTTGGTATGTTACAGAACATCATCTTTAATAGAGGAAACTATAGGTAATCTAAATCAATCCTGGAACACGAAGCAATTTTACACTGCTGCCTCGGAGCGTATGTCTGTCTGTCGCCTTCCTTCCTTCTGGGGCTTCTGAGTCTATGCTTGCTGTTACGGAAGGAGGCGACTTTATTTTATCTATGCAGCGTGTAATGAAGAAAACAATTTGAATTTAAATTCCATATTAAAACAACTAGAGTCGCGTATAAAATGTGCATACCATAACACTTTTATATGTTTTCGCGAGGTATATCAACATATTTTATACGGCGACAAATATTTTAATGTCTCCGCGCTATAAACCAGTTAGAACGCTTTGAACTCGTGTTTTATTGACACTCTGCATCCGTCTACTTTGCTTCAATAAATGCATTCTGTTAGCTGCTTTACATAAAGAATATGTTTTAGTGGAAATTTGACACGATTTCTTGAGTAGCTCAATTCTTTTAATATACCAATAAGAACAAACGTTGGAATTTCGGTTTTTCGTTTAAATTACAAGTGTCTCAGGGTTGTGTATCGCGATGGAACTAATATAGGTATGGCTTCAGTTCCACGACAGTGACGGATATGACATTTGATATACAATATTCTCAAATTTGTACGCCGTAAAAGGCAAAATATGGTTAGAACTAATAATTTTGTAACATCTTTAGATGTACCCATATTTGTACAAATAAATGTCTTTGTCATTGTCTTTGATATACATACATAGTTCCAAAACGCCAAATTCATTTACTACTTTCCTATCAGCGTGTATGCGACAGTCCACAATCTAAGTAATTTATTTAATGCCCAGAAAAGAAATCAATATTTCAATGTCCCAATACCTATTGCTATTGTATAGTAGGTAGGTACTAATGTACGTATTAACATAACCATCACGCCAGGTCCCTAACGGGGCAAATATATTAAAAAATAATTACATTTTGTATTTCGTCAAAACTGGCGTTATTCTAAGGTTGAAACTAGTTAATACCATAATAGATAATGCATGTAGAACCTTTTCTGTCCTTGACTAGTGCATGGTCGATAAAAAGAGGTCATTCTCTACTCAAATAGAACATCACAACACTTAGGTATATTTATACCGAAGCTATATTTTTACTGCTTCCAAGGAAGCATTCATCGCTATCTATAAAGCGGGTATGCCCGGTGGTTACCTGTCTATTTATAAAAGCTTAATTTAATGCATCCGCTTGCACAGGTAACGGCGGTACTAAATACTTCCGTTGCTTATACTAAAATAAGTTGAGTTTACACTGTACGACACGACCGCGACACGATTGTATTGAGGATCCTCGTACTCGGATTCCCATACAAAATGTAATTAAATTTCTCTACCTCTTCGAATCGCAAAGGTGTTCAGTAGTCAAGGAATCAGACTCATATATTATGTAGATAGATCTTGAGAGCTCCTGGTGTCTCCGCCGGTGGTAGCGGCTTACATTCCTCCACGTAAGCAGCACAGCTATGACTCAATATAAACACGTGCATTCTCGCATAAATGTTAAAAAAATAAACATTCCAACAATATCCCTTTATGAGCCTCATTACAACGCATAAAAAAAACACGTGCAAGGAATTCCAACGAATATAACCAACAATTTATTCTTTGCAGGAGATCCGCGTGAACTTGTAATAATAAATCAACCAGAAATAGATGACCATTGTCGTATTGTTACCAAAACATGTGTAATCTATTTATATTTGAAGTGCACATGTGCGCTACTCCCAAAGTAGTCGATACCCAGCTTGTTATATTTATGCAAGTAGCAATTTTTAATTTATCTCCATCTTCAAATAACAAATACGACAGATTAGGTTGGTCGATTGGTCTAAGTGCTTGGGTTGGAAGTCTGGGGTTCGACTCCTACCCGGAACAAATTCGATGCGGTTGCAGTGTGTGAATGCAAAATTATATCTATTCGGAATCAAAATGGAATTTGAATTCCCATGGCCCGTGTGTGTTGTCCCGAAATGTTATCAGCTGGAATAAAGCAGGAGATAAACAGCAAGTCTTCTGTGTTTATAGATAAATTGTTTATACTTCATAAAGGGCGTTGGTGTACCAATCTTATCAGTAAAGTTAAGCTGAGGTCCCCCGCAAGTTTTAGATAAGAGCGATAGTGACAAATTGACAGACGAGCACACTGACAAGCTCATTACAGATAATAAATAGTTATAAACACATATTCAACTATTTCAGAGCAAACCTGGTATAAGGAAAAGCCATACAAAATCTGTAGGTGAGGTATCTTACTAAAAATAAGGAAAGGACTTGTAAATACGAATTTTTTCAGGCAAATTCTCGGATAAAGGCTGCCTTTCATATGATGTAGGTACGTAATAAAACAAAATTAAGCCTGTTAATTCTTAGCTATCGAACGTATTAAAAATAGATGAAAAGAAATGTGAGATTCGATAACAGTGCAGTGATTAATAAGAAATATCAGATAGAACCATATTCCATATTTAAACTATTTCTACGCAGCCCCTGTGGCCTAATGGATAAGGCATCGGCCTCCTAAGCCGGGGATTGTGGGTTCGAGTCCCACCAGGGGTATGGTGGAGTTCGAAACGATTCTTTTTCTTTTTCTTTTTATTACAGTAATATTCACGTAAAATATGATTGAAAAAAAACAGACAATTTTTATTTATTATCTAGATATTGTTATTGGGGATAGTAAACCCCATATTAAATTATAAGCGTTTTATCATATCTCTTTCTGCTCTATCTTGAAGAAATTCAAAGGATAAAAATTAAGTATCTATAGCATACACTATGTATACTAGGTATATATGTAGATATACTATATTCTAAAACGGACGGTAAGGCTAGTTTTCTTAAATATTTCTTTTACACACCAAGATTACATAATTGTGTATATTGTTTATTTGTGTATAAGTATAATAATTTGTAACTAACTGTAATGCATTAGGATTCCTAATGCATTAGGATTGGTTGTAAGGTGAGATTTAAGCTTGTGGGTGTGCTAAAAAAATAAATATTTTTCAGAGCTTACGTAGTTATTCCCTTCTTATTTCTTTATAGATGTTGATTAAAAAATAATTTTCGAATTTTATAAAATCTAATTCAGAACATCTTGTTTTTGAATTAAAAATCGTGCAAAATCAAGTAAACGCCGCGTGTTACAGTGTAGTAACAATACAAATTTTATTACTATTTCAGTGCCCTTTAAAACTGAAATTCGTTCTCATAATAGTATTTTAAAAAGTAAAATAAATTCGGCTTCGACGTTTAACGCAGAGTTATGCACCAAATTAATGTAATAGTATAGCGCCAAAGAAAAATAGTATTTGTTTCACAGCCGAAAGGATTATTACCGCTAAATTTATCGAGAAGTATAACTGACTACCTTTTACATTCTAATGTAATGCAAATTGAACCGAGCTGGGTCGCGATAAGTCTCAATTTGGATTGTCTCCAAACAGTACCAACTGACATACTTCACGTAGCTTGGCAAAGAAAGTCCATTAGAACGATGTAAAGGTGTATTGCTATGTAAATGTATATAAAATAAACACTTACGTTTATCGTAAAGCGATCAAAAGAGATCCATTTAAATGTTTTCAATGCGTATTAAAAGTGTCTCCATTTAATAGAGAGGAATGTCGATATATGCACGGCTCTTAGCTGTCATTGATGTTTAAATAAATGCGTTTTAATTAAATTTAAATATAACTGTATCGTTTCCTTTGTTCAATCCGTTCACAAAGAAATATTAATTATAATATGTCTAAGATTTTAATATAGAACTTTGTTGGGATTGATGGAAAATGTACTACAAAAGTAGAAAAACAAAGAAGGCTTTGTGTAGGGAGTTTTCCCGGCAATAAACCATACCGTGACTGCAACGAATCACAAGTAGGAAGTGTGGTCACTTCCGTTTCCGGTAGCTGATCACCTTCGCGTGATCGACACGCATCAGGCTGTGTGTTGTTTGGCCCGGATGGAGGCCTCTTGGACACAGCCGATAAGAAAGAAACACAATTTTATTTGATTAGGTACCAGAAATCTTTTATCTTCTCTAATAAATAAATTACCCAAAAATGTTTTAGTATTCAATAATGATGACTTTCAAAAGCTTTGAGCTATAGTTCAAATATTTCCAATTAATATTTGTGTTACGATCAGACAGAACATACACTCATCACACAAATGTCTGTCCGCCGTGGGAATCGAACCCACGAGCAGTTTTGCCGTCGGGGTCTGTAACCACTCGACCACGGGGCCAAATATTATATCAAATGAAGTGTAGTACGTATTAATATAACGACCTCTTAAATTTCAGATATTGTGTACCGGTTACCGAAGGGGATCAACGGAGAGGCTTATTAAAATACCTTGGCTCCGAAAGCGAGCCATCTAATCCACCGAAGAACACCAACTGTAGTTTTGTAACCAGAAATCTGGGTCACAGAGCCACATCGACGTTACTGCTAACAGCAAGTTATGACCCGGGAAACGAACCCCAACCATCGAGCACGCGCACTGTGTAAACATTTTAAATCCGACGATATTTTTGATAATTCTATTAGACAGCTTGTAAGTAGCCGGAGAAATAATATGTAGTTAACTTAGAAAAATGCGGGTAGAACGATTTTTTACTTCATTTACTTTAATAGTTACATTACCACATATAAGTATAGATAGGTACCATGTATTAAAAATATTAAAATGCCAATTTTCTCATTATTGTTATTATGAGCTAATGGTTTGAATTTAAGTCTGCCATTACCAGGGGCGCGGATTCAAATCTTCTGACTTGTCAAGCATGTTTTATAATTTGAAAATAAAAGAGATCATTTGATATTAAAAGAATCATTTCGAGGAAACCTGCTCTATTAGCAATTCGGGTCACCTTAGAATTATCGATAATGTTGTCTAATAGCTAATAAAGAAGCACGATGCCACCCGCTTTCATATCCGGGGAATCGCTGGTATATTCTTCGCATTGACGATTAAATTAGTAAGTATAATATTTTTATAATCAGACATTATAATGGACGACATACTCGTAAAACCATCTGTTTCGACAACCATGGTCGTCCAATGACGGGTTACAGAATTATTGCAAGCTTTAAAGATCTATGACAAATAAATTTGTCAACATTATTTAATTTCAATTTTAAAATCTGTCAAACTATTCAATTTCTTCACAATTAATTCGAAATATGTATATTGCATTGTAACGAAAGATACCTGAATAACTAAATAAGAATGCGCAAACAAGCGACTAAAAATATCGATAGTAAAAATATGAAGCGTCGTGAGTCGAATGGTCACAGTCAATTTGTCACATTGACAAACAGCTTCCTTGTTGTCAGCGGACAGGGGGCGGCGCAGCTTCGACGTGCCGGGGATGCACGTTACGATACATACAATTACAGGTGCTTTGTGGCGTGTTGTAAGCTTTGGTTATTTCCGTGTGATCCAAAACGATAGCTTCAAAACATGTTGCCATGTTATAACAATTAGTAATTACTAATTAGTAGTGATAAATAAAACTGGAAAATCAGTATCCGTTTCTTTAGGCAAGTGGAAGATTTTTCATTCTAAAAATGTTTGAAATCCCTTAATACCATCGGAAATGAGAACAATTAAGACAAGATAATATGACTAGTATTAAAAGCAAGAGGAATAACACATTTTCTTACCTTTAAATACTATTGCACGCAACGGGCAGTTGCTATTAACCTATTAATATATTAGTCAATTGGTCACTTTTTGGAAGCTCACACCTGGCCATTGGCTTGGACAAATTGATATTTTCCCTTATTTCAGCTCCTTCAAACTAAAATGTTAATATTTAAACAACCCTGCCAAAACATAAGCATACTTGCACCTGTATAGATTATTATATTTTGTACCAAAATTTCCGATATCCGACATCACCCGCGTCGCCCACCGTACTCGCAGCACGTGACATACTGACCGTTCACGCACTGATTTACTGTCGCGCGCCTGTTACCATAATATTTCAATACCGACTCGTTTTGATCGCACACGAAATACTGTGCAATCAGCGCTGGCTTTTACAATTAGCGGGGTTTCGGCTTCTGTTGGAGACACATATTACTGATCTATCGTTTATTAAGAAAGCACAATGTACCATAATTTGATAAGATACTGCACTTTTCATTAAAATTCATCAGAACTGCAGGAAGGACGCTTGTAAGATATATTATAATCTTTAAAAAGATTAAGATGAATTTTCGGAGAGTAAAATGAAATGAAATAAAACAGTAAAAACATGTTAGTACATTTTCGAGTAATAAATTCGATAAATTTAACGCAATCAAGCGAGCGCTGAAAGCACTTTACCTCCGCCTCATCAAAAGTCCAAAATAAACGGTGGCCAAATATATCTCGTGTACCAAAACGCCATACACGAAAGCAAAAAGAGAGACGAGGCAGTTCCTAGTACAAGTATTAATACCCCGGACGTTTAATCAAGGTGCCCGGGGGGAGGGAAGCGCAATTATGGCCCAGGTTGACAGCTGACTAATCGATGGTCGAGTTTGACGTGCACATTGTATCTGGACGGCCGGGCCGGGGGGGGGACACGGTTAATGACTGAGTGGAGACTTAGTGGGAAACAATGAAGGGATACTACTGTACTTCAATCTGTACAACGTTATTGCTTTTGAAAAGGTTGGATTTATTAACGTAAGTGAAACTTTAGTAATATTTTCTTTAATTAGTGTCTTAGATACACTTTTAATATCGTTTTATTATACTTAAGGTAGCATTAAATTTATTCCAATGTTAATTATAACATATGCGTAAAAGTTACGTATAGTAGACTGTCTAAATCAGGGTAGGTGACAAAATAATTCAAACATACCAAGAATTTTATTAAAGAATCAATGTAATTGAAAAAACAAATATCAAGCTTTATTATCAAATACAAAAATAAAAAAGTGACGTCTTGCCACGGTCATTAATAATTTAAAAAAATACATACTGTCATTTAGAGACTACCATCCCTGGTCAAAGGCGTAAGTGTTTCTTCGCTTCCATCAGTCACGCGCTGGTTGCCCAGTGGAGGCCTGCCCTATCCGTGTCTCACATTTAGCGGAACGATTCGTGCACCGCGTGATGCATTACCAGGTAATATTTCTTCGTATGTATTAATATCTAGCGTCGCAGATGTTAATTAGCGTCCTCTTAGAAACGGCCGCTTCGCACCCGATGGCGAGGTGAGCGGCTGCTGGCTGGCTTACAGGATTTTATTATAGGATTAATGTGCCATAGATAAAATATTCTTCAGCCTCTTTTTTTAAAACCAACCGTGCGTCATAGAATTAGGTCGTTTTTAGAAATTAATTCGAAAGTAGCTTCGTACTATTCGAATACTACACTGTATACTATTGTTGTTACGATATAATTCTTGTAGATTTAATAAAAGTCATGCAACGTCGTAACCTGTAAGTATATTAAAAGTCGAAATGATTGCAGTACTACGGCCGCGACGATTGCATGTTTATCTTTCCATGAGATATATGTTTCTTTCTCTAGCACCCTCTCTGTCTATCTCGACGTCTGGTTCATTTTAGGGCACAGATTCGCTTCCTATTAGGTATTTCCCAAACGCAAGCCGGTCTGTAATTAAAAAAGAAAGTAGTCATTTTAAATTCCGTATTATGTTGAACATTTATTTTCCCTTGTGCATCTGAATGCTACTTGTGAGGTACCCACCACATTGTCCCACATACCATCCACACGCTTTCACGGGTGGTCACTGAAACTATTCGTTGGGCGACGTGACAAATGCGGCCATTCGTTAGCCATGGCTAGTTTGTTTCGTCACTCGGGAGAATAAATAAAAAAAAATACTTTGTTTTATTCACGTCCAGTCCCAACGTGACAAGCCTGTCACTTCGAGGTTGCTACACTTTATATACAGTGTTTTCTTGAACAGTTTATCCGTTCTGCTGAATATAATGTTGCTCAACAAACGGCGCTTGAAGAGATCAAATGGCGATGTGATTTAAAGGCGAAATATTGTTTTTATATTCGCGCCACTTTTAGATTTGACCGAATTTTTTTACGATTCTTTGTAATGTTCGTTATTATCATTAGACAATTTGATAACCGGCAAACATAACGGTTGTAGTGATATTAACATACTTAAATAAGACCATCTGTTGAGGATATAGAAACGACAATCTTAAAAATTTTACTTACATATTCTGACGCTATTAAGTTGCTATTATATTATATTTTTCGCTCATTTAAAAAGTCCTAAAACAAATCGTCTGGATTAAAGAGGTAATAACACATCGTGACACATACTCATATGACATTGACTAGCTTGGGCCCAAGGATTCGTCCGCATGGAATATTACTTTTTGTAGGCTATAAAATATAAATTAAGTATATTCTTAACATACGTATATTCAATGGAATCAAATTTTAAGGGATTTGCAGTTTTCATGCTTGAATTTTTGACTTTGTTCCTTTAACTTTCAGTAAAAGTCGCATCGATCGGCTTAGCAGTTAAGATGATTCTCGGAAATAGAGAGAAATGATTTGTTTACGCACTGTTACCATCACAAGTACTTTATTGACACAGTCATTTTAAAATTACAGACAGACCCTTTAATTTAATTATGTATGTGTCCAACAAATAAAAATATCTGGCCTATTAACGCAATTCGGAGATATATTCGATGTAAATCTCCAACATAAATATAATTTAGCAAATCTCGTAGAACACGGATAATATATTATACGTTGCTGGTTGACGAGGACGGTAGAGTTCAATTAAACTGAAGAATCAATACAAAATATGACTAAATAAATAAATTCATAACGTTCAAGTTAAAGCGTTATAAGCGACAGATGAAGGTAACGATTAATGAATTTAATGGTTCATAAAATATAGAAGAATAACTGAATGGAGTATTTACATGAATCATTGCGTCGCGAAGAATGCTCTAGGTCTCACGCAGTTTCGTAAAAGTCCAAACAAGACGAGAGTCCAGACTTTGGGTACGAAGGCATAAAGAATTGTAATCGTTCAGAAAGAAAAAGAATATGATTCATACAAGAGGTAATTACTAATTTGAATAAACAAAAAATTAAATAGCACCAGAATAAAAACAAGAAGTATAAATAATAAAATAAAAAGATCGGTTAGAAACAATACGGACAGGTCAAGTCCAACAAGTTCGGTTACATCAGTAATTTCGATTTTATCTGGACGATTACCAAATTACCAATGAAAATTAGAAGCATCTAATATTTAATGGCATCGATGGACCATTCAGCGGTAACACTAGATTAATTTCGCAGTATACTCAATTAACCTGCGTTACAATAAATCAGTCAGTGTCCTATTCCTGTATCGCAACTTTGTCTCATCCCGTCACACGGGAGGTTAACAAAACGTTTGATTTATTCACTGAAGGTGCTCGTATGTGTGACGTTCATTAAGAATGCAAGACACAAATTAAAATAATGAAATGAAAGAAAGACTAACTACTAAAGTGACAATTAGAAGATTTACTGATATCCTATATACCTATATATCTAATATGAGTGTTGACTTCTATTTGCTGCTCCCTAAGCAGAAAAAAAATCAAAAATTACAAAGCATTTACAATTACAGTAGGTACTACATTCAGCTCAAGTCACCGTTGTCCGCCGACCATATTTTGGCATTTCAAGAACCGCTAATGGAAATGTTACTGACTGGATTTCGTAAGGTCAGCTCATTTAATTTAAGTTTTTTCTGGTGAAGATTATTTCGAAAATAAGCTTACCCTTTTGAAATGCAGCAAGTGTCTAACCATCGTGAATAGCTAAGTGAACTACAAAGATTTATTTCTGTCATTTTAAGGGGCCAGGTAATATGTTAGATGTTGCTGAGGTGAATTAGTGCTTACGGCCGGTACTAGCGAAATTTAGAAATACCGTTCAGCTCATTTACATCTTTGAGTTGACTGATTTCATTTAATTTCATTGAGTAGCTATCGTTCAAGACTAGGATTTGGACAAAACCAATTTTACGTCGCAACAGAGACACGGCAAGCATCTATCCCACAGCAGCGGCTATGGCCTGCAGCATTTATCGAGCACTTTTTATTTTGCTGTTGTTAATATATCAAATAGCTCATGGTAAGTAGTGAAATATAACAACTAACATGTACTAATTGCTGTGACTTCTAAATCAATGTCACTTTCTCTAAATACTTCATTAGATGTCATAGATATTGAACATGAGCAAAATGATTTCATTTAATTCAAAGATAAGTCGTTTCGTAAGACTTTATTTGGTACATTGACGTAAGAACACACTTCGGTACGATTTACGTACAATGATTAACAGGGCGTTCATGTTTCCAATTCGAAATATCTTAATACTGTACGATATTACCTGGCCAGTGGAAATAGCGCGCACTCACATGCTTTTTCTTCTGTACAAGAGCTCACTTTAAGCGTCCGGATAATTTATAGTGGTCGTAAAGCTATGTCCGCTTTTAAGTCTGTATGAAATAATACGGCTCTGACGTACGCTAGCTAGTACGAGTGCGAGCTCATCACTCAGTGGTCGGAGATCAAAGGATGGTCTTTTCACTCTCCGTTCAATTGTTTATTTTGATGAGTTCGCAGCGATGAACGAGGTAGGAATCTAATGGAGTCGAAGACGCACCTAATCTTGCTCAGGAGCGATGAATGACGGGTCTGTACATATATCCGAGCCGCGCTGCTCAGTGGCAACCGTGATTTACATTTCGTGTTTATTTTTAAAGACTTGCACTTGTTGCGTTGCTAACGAATAGTGCCTTATGATAACAATTCTCTTTAGTAATTCCTATTGTCCCCTCTAAGACCAGGTTGACTGCAGTTGGTAGATTCATATTACTAATGCTGGGATTTTAAAGGGTGTTCTTAAATAACTCTAAGGGGTGTGATTCTAAAAGAATCTAATGGATTTCTAAATCTTTTGGATAAATGAATTACATTCATTAATTGTGGCTTTGTCCGATGCCGTGTCTCCTGATTTGTTTTATGGTGAACAAAAACTGCTTGCAGTTAATTTGTACTTAGGTAGAGTGGAAGAAAATATATTTAGATGTATCCATCAGGTTTACGATTTCTCAGTGCTTGTTGCAATAAAATCACCAGACCATAAACAGAAGATAAACATCTTATGATAATATATTGCATGTTGCATATATCAGCAGTGGATGCATCTCACATGCAACACTACATTGTCCGTCCAAGGTACTGAATGTCAATTAATGCACCGGGCTGTCGCCTTTGATCGTAATCACGGTGCATCAAAGCGAATCCATAAAACGGTCTCATCCAGATCAAAACTTATTGCATCTCCGAATAATCTCGGTGAGCTCAGAGCGTGCCGTCTAGAATATCGCCATCAGTTCCACGGGAACGTATTAAAGCAGTCACCTGTCGCTCTAAACAAGGTTTAATGGTTTGACAGATGCGGCTTGGCTAAGCCCGATTCTTGGAAGTCTCCACCTGGCGCCATTGGCTTCGTGGCCTCGGAATTTATCATGGCGGCGTCAGGGATCGGTTTCACCGTCTGATGTATCCAGTACATCGCGATTTGCTCGATTCTGTAATATTAAATAGCGGTATGCAAAAGGTTTCACTCCATACTCCGTTCGTCATTATTTCTTATCTCCAACCTCACATAATTGAAAAAAGAATAGTGAAAATTCATGGACTTTAAGACTCGGTGTAATCTTTCATAATATCAACAGCTTTCGTTCGGTTTGGTATTCGGAACCACACATAGTGTCCGTACTAATGTTTATCGTCCGCCCCTCCGCCGTCTGTGCGACAATGGAATTCCATGACATTACTTTGACGAGTATAACGTATATCATTGTGTTTATGAGTTTGTCCAAATAATGTTAACTTCTTTGGCACGTATTTAGTTTACATAAAATCATGCTTTGAAGAATATTAACGATACACATTTTGAAGATTCTCCCACTAAGTCGACAGTCACCCTATTTACTGGCAGTTTTAATATGTCATGTTATTAAGAAGTTCTAGAATTATTTCTATAACAAGTAATAGCAAAGCGTTATAACAGGTGATTTTTCATTCTTACTCTTTGGAACTGCGGCGTCCGTGTTGTGTTGTGCGTGTGTTGAAACATGGAGGCAACCTTGCTGTGCCACTTCCGGGCATAGCTGTTGTCGCGCATAATATGTAGTGCATAGAAACATAAAGATGCAACATTTAAACTCTGTTTCGTTAGGCATCGTACCTAGGACCGACTTTTAAGCCACTATCGTTTGCACATTTTCCAGAGTGGGTCACCTATAAAAGCCGTGAATATTTCCGCGCATTTGCCCCGTAAACCAAATAAATCACCACGGAGAATAAAATATGTTTGGCAGATCGTGCTGATCAGTTTGTTTATCTTTGTTGAAATGAATTTATTGTTCAATTTAGATTTATTTAAATGGAGAAAGAGAAAGATAAGCGAAGGCTTAAGCTAACAATTAATTTTCATTTTATCCGAATTGAGGGAAACAAACCTAAACTATGATTATCAATTCTGTAGTAAATGACGGTAAAGTTTACGAAAAATAATATTACGGACAGACCTAAACCCAGTAATAAATACTGGGATAATGTACGGTAGATAATGTGAATGTATTTTAATAATTATAAATAACACCATTGATCATTATTCGTAACAAGACTGCATCAATTGCACTAACAACATTAGTTAAGATGGTATATATTAGTACGAATGCACTTTTGGCAAATAAGAAAAAAATATAGCTGAAAATTGGTATTGTCAATTATGGTGTCTGTGGCACTGAGATTACACAGTAAAAATCAATTGAATGCATACTTATACTTAGTATCTATCGTAGTAGATTACGCTAAAACAACTATCCACTTATTTATATTGTGCCACAAGAATATTGAATACCTAAACACACAACGGTCCAGGTACTTGCACGTTCTTCCGAAGGTAGCGTTTCCCATATCAATTTCAGGTCATAGCGAATTTCATACATCCTTAATACCCTCACATGTGTAATGTGTAATCAAATTGATCGCCTCTACAATGTTACACGATATAGGTTTACGACGTGTATCTGAGATGTTTAACGGCTGATACAAACATTACTAATATTATTTATAGCTAAATATTTATCACGCATTTCCCTCATATAACGCGACATTTACTTTGCTTGTATCTCCAGCGTGTAAACTAAGTGTAGGAAGTTATTAAATAGAATGTAGAATAAAAGATTTTTAAATGATGCTCTCCAATTTAAGAAATATTACGTTTGTGTAAGATCTTTAAAACTCATGACAACATATACCTAATCAAGTTTCGAGTAAATCAGCATCCAAAATTATTAACAATATTCATTTGTTTTTAAAACATCAATAGCATACGCTTCCACTGCGACTTGACTGCTATCCGTGAGAGCTCATGAATCTTGCATTATGATTAATATAAAGAAACTCGGATAATCTGAAATCATGACAAGTTTCGACTATTAACCTCGACCCCTTCCCCGACTAATAAAATTGAATAAAAGCTGTACATAATTCAATGTTATACTTACGAAACGCTCAATCGAAAATATTTATTATCTAATTTTGTATTCTAAGCGATTGAAGAACTGATCTTCTATATCGACAATGCTTTTCCTTTTATATTTCCTATAAGATGCAACGCGGATTGTATTCTGAAGCTGCTCCGCGGTAGGTGACCGCGAAACCAATGAAAGTATTATGACGTTTCACACAATGATACGCACGTCACAGATCTATCAAGCGATCCGAAATGAAATCTGGAAAGCCGCCGGACTGCGGCCGGCTTTGTGTAGGCGTGTCGGAGATCGTCGGAACAATGGCGGGGTGCGGACAATGCGCTCGAAACAACCGGAGTCTTTGTTGGGGAAATATGGACACAGATGACATTACACAGAGATGTTCGCTTTCTGTTTAGTTCTGTATCACCGTCGAACATTCTGTAAAGTTAAGTTACGATGACGCACGCCCAGCATTTGAATGGATGATCGATTATAGCAATTTTTTAAGGGCATTTCCCTAAGAGCACTTAAAACATCCAGCAATTGTGTTTATCATTACGCACTGTCTCTAGCAATCCGAACTGCACTCACATAGTGGAAAATATTGGAACCTCCTGCGATTATAAGAGAGATATAGATCCTACTACTATTATAAAGGCGAAAGTTTGTAAGTATGGATGTATGGATGTTTGTTACTCTTTCACGTAAAAACTA
>DWQT01000158.1:0-28298 GCA_018244895.1 Myscelus amystis hages | reverse complement strand
TTATATTAAATTTATTATAGATGGGACCTTGGTATAGGCTCGACTGCATGATTAAGTATATAGAATTATTTGAAATACTTTGTAACGGTTATATAACATAACATTTTTTCCCGTTATCTTGGGATACAGGGAACTTTCCACATTTTCACAATGTTGCTCTAACTGTTTCCTAGATCTGACGATCCTCTCCTTACTCTTCTTTTCTCTGTGTCGCCATCCACGTTTTAGGTTTTAGCACAGGGCAGCCCTATTTAAGTACCAGCAGTAGAAACTATTATTAGATATAAGAAACATACAATTGTATACTAAAAAAATTCAAATGTAAAACAGCGTAAATAAAGTTATCTTATCTTTAAAGAAAAATCGTATTTCTTTCGCTTTCGAATTTCAAAATAACGTTAAAAATAAAATGAGAATGGGAAAAATTATAATCTATTGTGACTCTGAAAATTCTAATGTATGACTGGAGAACAACCGACTAACAATCTGCATATTGAAATGGAGACAAGCCCAACGTAACTGTCCCGCGCGCGACGTACTGCTCGTCCGCTCGGAGCGCGGCCCGCAGCCGCCGCCGGCCGCCTGCAGCTAATACTTTGGAAGCTTTATTTTTTCTCGATAATTGATTTTTAATGGGCAACAAGAACGCGGCCCGCGTGACGCGCGCCCGCCGTGCGGGGCTCGAATTATAGAGATTGATCGCCGTAGGAGCGGCCACTCGCGCGGCGCGCACCAGCGGTCACTGCGAGAATGTCTTATCGACTAATTCCGGGTTATTAAATACAGGCACTTTATAAAGATCTTTATGTGCATAGAGCAGTGAACTAGCAGGTGAAGTGACTACTGCCGCCCATGAACATCTGCAACCAATTTCTAATAGGACATTGTGGAGATAGGACATAGGAAATAAGGACTCGAGTGTACATTGGTTCAGTTAGTAATATGTGTTAATAAATTTTAATTGTTTCCAATAGAGCAGCACGAATAGGATTGTTAGTAACATTAGTCTAGTTACTATAAATGCAGGTAGTATTACTTTGTATGGGTCCTATTAGTTTGATCACATAAGCGTTGCTGTTCCAGACTGTTCTAGACTGACCTCTAGTTTACTCGTTATTTTGTTAGGCATTTCCAAACAGTACATTTTATATGTTTACGACGTTATAAAGAGAGATGCGGTAAAAGCCCGCTAAAGCTGGTTATGGGCTGGCGATGGCTCCGAGCGGCTGTTTTTCGTAACGGTTGTATTGAATGATTTCGGCCGCGGCCCCAACAAACTAAATCGTGTTAATTAACTAAGCAAAGTCACTGCAATTATAGCGATAAATGTGTAGAAAATATAAGCTTTTTATCTTATCGGTGCAACGAATGGACTCGAAAGCTACTCGGCGATAGCTGTAGATAGCGATTGATGCAACTGAAAATTAATCTCAATTGCTTTTTAAATGGGAATAGAGTAACAAACGAGCAGAAAGCCATCACAAACGCGAATAGGACTGTTAGCGGGACCTTGCGAATGTTGCTGTCGTTCAAACTTTCGTGGTTTTTACCGTTTTACTTAACCTCCAATGTAAAAAGAGTTATAACTTGAAATCCTCAGTGTGTGGAGCTGCCCATGTATCTCTGAAACAGGCGTGACCGGGGATTATTAATTGAAAGCTGATTTCTCCGTAGTCCTTAGATACGTTTCACGAAAATCACTTCAACCGTTTGAAGATCATCAGCTTTTTGACTGCTGCGGGTGTAATCTTAATGAATATTTAGTTGGTTTGTCGGGTGTGAAGTTTTATATATAAACGACAGTAAGTTAAGCGGTTGAAGGACATAAATTTGTCATTAGCATGGGCCGCAGTCGCAGCCACCCAGGACGGCGTTGTACTGATTTTAATACAAACCGTTTATATGAGGTGGTACCCGCGCGGAGCGGGGAGCGCGCCGGCCGCGGCTAGGGCCAGCACTTGGTATGCGGCGCAGTGCGTGCGACGACGTCGGTATTTATTCGCGACCAGAGAACGTTGAATAATGCATCTATTGGCGCGCGATAAAAATTAGATGGCAGGAATTGTCGTTAAATGCGGCTAATTTTGTTAGCGCTTGTCTAACTCCGCTAAATAGGGAATGGCTTTTTACTGCGGCGCGTCTTCTCGGAGAAGTTATGACCGTTTACTTTATAAAGTACTATTGGTTTATAAGTTTACCCGATCTTTAAAATAGACAGATAGATAAATTATTCATGTTTAACATCGACTATTTTCTATTTTGTTAGAGAAAAGATAATTCACAGAGTTTTAAATGCCGGTGCGTAATTCCGGCATGTTGAGTGCAGTGAGCGAAGGAACATCTCTGCTAATATCGTATGACTGAACCTCTACAAACGGTATTCCTCGGTGAGACACTGGGCGCTTGGCTATAAAAATACGACTTACATTCGATGGAGTCTTCTGAGGGACTTTTATATAAATGTACAACTTCGATCGCATTATAAAGTCGTTATTCGTAGCAATGGGTTGCCTAACCTTTTACTTCATTATGCCGATCGCTATTGTCTGTCAATCTATGGTGTCTAGTTGAAATGTTCCCAATAATTGTAGCGCCCATTGAATAGAGCTCACACTTGGTGTGCGGACGAGCGTGCGGACTGGAGCCTGACGGTCAGGGCGATGGGACTGATGGTGAAAAAGCATTAAATTAAATAAAGTAACAATTACCACTTAATAACTTAATAATAATATTAACATCCAGACGCTACGCGCACATGGCCCCTGATCTCTAAGTGATCCCTGCGCTGTAGTAAACGGACAACTAATAAATCTAATATACTATTGAAACGCCGTACAAAGTGTACTAACATATATGGAAATTGTTACATATTCTCATAAATTATTCCACCATATACTTCTAGTATTAGTGGATATGATCATTTTTTGATTAATTCCTGTACAAAAGGGAATTATATTTTGTACTGGCAACATCACCATTATTACGAATACATGTCAAGCACTTTTTAATTGTCATAAAGTACTATATTACATATTAGCATGAATACATTTTCCTGTCATTTTGGTAATTATTGACGCCTTATACGAAGCCTTTCGGCGTATCGCACGCTATAATCGAAACTTTGATTCGTCCCAGCCTACAATCATATCTGAAAATTGACAGCAATTTTATTCCAAAAAACTTAAACACAACGAAATTTTAGCAATTAGCGAATTCTTCGAAACAGAAAATTCAAAAGGGCATATTAACATTTTTGCTTGCACTACTACCGATGCATTCTGTCTCCCTCACTCATTTCGTTCTCGCTGCGGTAGCGCGAGACAGTTGTATTCCTGCTTCAAATTTATCAAAACCACAGATACATAAACTGATGTACAAACTTTAATAAAAGTAAATAGTGTGACGGAAATGTGTTCCTTATGGTATACGCACAAAGGTCGCGATTACCATGAATGTATGCGTAAAATAATGATCGGTTGTTTCATGCGTAAGAGAAGTGAGGTAATAAAGCGATTTATAAACGTTGTAACGGAATGTTATCTGTTTAATATTCGTAAAAACATAAATTGAGTGTATTAGTTACAAGATAGAGGTCTTCAAGACCTTGGCGTTAAACACTGGTAACTAACAGTCGCAGTTGTGTTGCGATATCGCAACGCATATTTGCATATCAATTGAAATAAAAATGTCAAATGGAATCTTTTTTATTGTCTTTGTTAATGTTATTTTTTCAATCAATTTTAATGTACATATGATGAAAGTCTTATACAATTTGGTATCGTATAAGTGTCATTAATTTATACTAGCATACGGTTCTAATTGTATGTCCAAATAGCTCGGGTCGTAATTCGTTCTTCGTCATGTTGAAAGTATCCTCATAGATGGTGTGGCCGGCGACTGATGATGGTAAAACAGGCGAAAAAAGTTTTTTAGTCGCATATCCGATATACTCCTCAATCAACCACTAACAGTATTTAACACTATATACCTACAAACATATGTCCATAATATGACAACGTATACCACCGTTGTAAAAAGCCAAAGATCTCGCTGAACAACAGGCACTTTCATCCAGTTACTGACTTTGACAAATTGTTCAATCTACTCGCGTCTATAGCTCTACTACGGTTTTGTTTCGGGCTATTATTAGAAAGCCTCCAGGCTCTAGATTACCTGGGTAGCCTAGCGTTCGTAATACAGGCAATAAATCATTAGACACTAGTGCTGCGACCGCCGATAACATCGATAATTGTAGGTAGAGCTGTGATTCCATATCGATAAAGTTTACTACTGAGCACAACCGAGCATTATTTGTCTTTTGTCCACGTAAGAGACAAAGGAATAGATAAATAACCGAGAAAGAACCGATTGAATGTTGCCTTTAGAAACCCATTTGTATTGAATATCTTTTGTTTTGAATCGATTCTGTGACCGCAAAGGCCTACCATGAATTGATAAGTACTTGTAAGTATTTACTTTGTAAATCGTATTTATCTTTCCTTGGTATCTCTACATTTTATTTGTTCTGTTCAGTTCTCGCGAGAGTGCGCTCATACGAGTATATAGAATAATGAATAAGGGTTGAAAATATTTATTGAATATCAATTTTTTTCCTGAAACCAGATCCACTTGGTACCAAACTGTACCGACGGCTTTATTTCAGCAAAACATGGTACCTTGTTAGCCTGTAATGAACTAAAATAACTCAATTAGTAATCTTCGCTCGGTATGATAAGCTAAATAGACGATTCGAACCTGAGTACAAGAATATAATTTATCTAAAAATAAAGCGGTAGCACTTGCGCAATCTAATCCTTGAACAGCCTGGTACTCTATTATTCGAGAGTTCCACATAATATATTACAGCGGAATTGTCGTACGCAAAACAGCGTTGTCGTCCCCTGGTATCTCCGTGTAGAATCCTAGCAGTTTTCTAGAACACAATTAACCAGTAAATCACGTAGCGGTTGCGAAACAAAGAAGAGTAACGACCACAACGAAGTCCGCGGTAATAACACTGTAACAGTAGGCGACACAGGCTCAAACCGCTTGACAATACATCCAAGCGATATCCATCCTTAAGGAGAAAGAAATAACATTCATTACACTCTGACATTTTTTCCAATAGATGAACAATATTATGAACGGGTATACAAAGGGCTATTGCGGGAAATGCTTCAAATAAATGCGTAGTGCTTCCTGAACCGTGCTCACCGTTGTTTCGTTTAGAATTTCCGATATTCGCAAATAAGTTAGAACAGATATTTTAAATATGTGACGGAGATGTAATATAGTAAACTACGAAAGTTAATATTAAGGAAGCAAAAGATAATCATGACATACCTACACTGGCTCCTCTATTAAATGTATTATTAAACAAAATCCAATAGGCGAATCCTTATATTTTTTTAAAAAGCAAATTTTGATTTTCGCGATAGACACGATAATTGAGTCTCAGAAATAATGAATTCAGCAAAACGTCTGTCAAACGTAAATTCCATAACATAAGTAAGGTATTTAAGATTTCTCCAATCTTAGTCTTGCCTCATTAACTCAGCAAATTATAATACAATACATGGTGTGATGGCTACTCGCGTGCTAGGTGCAGGTAGAAAAGACAGTTAAACACATGTCAATGTTTCCCTACGACCCTAACAAGATATCTGTATATCACCACATACTTGCTGGCTTATCGCTTCAAAATTTAATTTCATTGACCACATTTTATTCAAAGATTACAATTAAATTTCTCAACGTCATGAGAATTCCAATTATATTTTACGTGGGTTTGTTTTGATTATAAACTAAAGAAAAAAATGTTTGAATATAATGAAACACACGCTTTTTGGTTCATGAAGACTTTTCTATAAATTAAAATTGTTACCAAATTAGTGGCGAAACAAGGCTTTTACACGATATACGGAGACTGAGCAAGGAAAACAAAAATGTCTACGACAGCCACGCGACATATAAAGTCATCAAATTCGGCGAATATATTGATGTGCAAGCAATGGTGGAAAGTCTGTTGGATGTACGGCGACCAGGAGAAATACTACAGACAGCTTTATGGGAAAAAGAAACCCAATAACATCAACAATAGCTTCCTTAACTTCGATAACGATACTAAACGACCGGGCGCACAAATAACGGAGTTGACAGATGACTTCTTCGAAGACACTAGTAATTTTAATCAAATAGACCCGGCACCGGACGAGAAGCCCAGCGATGGGAAAGAGTGGTTCGGTGTTGAAGCGGAACCCATTTATGGTTTCGACTCAACGTGGCAAAAAGACCAAAGAAGACAACCAATACAGAGTTACGAGGATTTGAACGCACTGTTCGGTTCGAATCTCAGTAGTGATAATATAAAAAGCATGCTCAGCAACGGTCTACCTCTAGAAACTAACAGTCAAGTAATAGATTCGAACGAACAGATACATAAGAACGGCAACGTGTACGGGAAAACGTCTAAAACCGTTTGCAAGACGAAGAAGGGGGCGCTGGTGACGGAGGAGACCGAGGTCTCAACCGATGGGAAAACTACGGCCAACTTGAAATTCCAAAGATCTACGGTGAAGAGCGCTCCGAACAGAGTGAAGGAAGTGTTACAGCCCTTGAAGGAGGATCGCGTGTTGGATGAATATTCGAGGAAGAAATGCATCGGCGACAAGCTGACCACCACCACCACTACGCTGGTGACGGTCTCGCAGACCATGGTCACGTGCTGTAATGAGTGAGTACATACATTATTTCTACTTAGTTCAACATTTCGTCGTATTCATGTATTATGCATATTTACATACATATTATGTTATGTGGGTTACCTAAAACCGTTATTTATTTAATAAATCGTTTATTTACTCTCACAAAGTACACAGCAATTAGCGTTATTTACCGTTAGCAAAAAAATATTTAGCAATTCTCATCAGACTTACTTTACGTAATTATATTTCTACTTGATATAATATAACGAATAAGAAAAATGGCCAGCGCAATTTCGTTTAATATCAGATAGTAGTACAGAATTAAAATGTATAGTTATCTGTCTTAGTAATTAAATCTGATGTACGAGTATTACGAATGTAGTCAATTTTATGCTTTATAAACTCTACTCGTACATTAAATGTACGTGTAGAGATGTAGAGTCAATCTTATAGTACTGTAAAATTATGGTTTCAACGGCTTTCAACCCGCTATTTCCGATAGTGCTGGTACGCGGAATTTCACAATGCGCTTGCGGTTACAACGCGGCCGTCAGTGTAAGCCACAAACGCAACCAGCTATTTTCTTATCGATAGATCTGATTTTATAAAAATACAAAATGTCCAAACACTATAAAATGTTTTATATATTTAATTTCCTTTTTTGTTAGTTATCTACAAATTATATTATGATACTTCATATACATTGGGAATGTCACATTTGTTGAAGTATATAGATATGTTACTATTAATAGATTTTGAGTACACATTTTGTTTAAGAGATCAATGAATCCTATTGACATTATCATTATTGATTTAAAAGTAGTATCGTTATCCGCTTTAAGTCGCACCAAGCCATGACGAAAGAAGAATAAAATTGTTCGCATTGGAACTTTTACGTTATTGCAGCCTATTAGCTGCAATTTACTCAAATTGATAATATCGATACTTCGCGGTAGATGTAAAGGGAAACCTGTGGAAAAAATATTTGTTCATTTCAACAGATGTTGTGCAGCTATTTATTTTATTTTCATTGGAACTTGAAAAAATTTTCTTTACAATTCCTTCCAATTTTTTTATTATATGGTCTCTATTACAGAACCTATGTAGAATGAAAATATATTATGTTACAAATGCTTAAATGGTAATAAACATTTGTAAATGAATACGAGATATGTTGTAAAAATTAACAACCGTTTAATTGCATGTAAATGGTTACAATGTGCATTTATTATAATGTTATTACTTCCACATAAACTCTGTAATTGGTTTAAGAATTGGAAGTTCTGATTCCTTCATACAAAAGACTTCAACGCACTACTAGAGCGTATGCGAGTGAGAAGCTTGTAAACATTTAATTTTAATTGTTAATAAAGATGTTTTATCAGCCTATTTATCGTTAAACAAAAAAGGGAAGTCGTAAATATATACTTACAATATGTGAATTAGACACGACTCAGAAAAACTCTGGGAAACTTACTAGATGAGGCTTTCGCTTTCACCATAGCTGACACGAAGCGCGCGAGGCCGGCTCGCTTAATGAAGTTATTAAACTTGTGATAGAAAGTAAACAACTACAGCTGTAAACTTTATGACTCTAAACCTACTCATAATTAACACTATCATTAAATGAATTGTAAAATGCATGGGTCTATTCATTCTCTAAATATTTCGGAAAAGTACCGTTAGTTCACTTCCTATTTTGTGTCATACCCCATAATAAATATATTCAAATTAAATTATGTTACGAGAGAGCAAAAAAATCACTATAACAGTGCTCACATACGAGACAGCCTCAACGCCTGTCAAGTTGGCGCGTTGAACTAAAAACACATCAATTTCGCGTGGTGATCGATCGCCGAGGTGCAGCGAAACTACAAAAACTCAATTATGTCACGATTGTATCAATTCACAGCGCGAATGTTCGGTTTAATCCGCAATTTAGCGACACCGACTGCGCGTTCCTCGGTTTTGCTGCGAAAATAAGACAAATAAAAAGGTATAAAACAAGATGGCTGCGAGCGAGACATGACGATGCTATCTCCTGCCGCTACCGTGTACAGGCGTCGATATAGGGTAATCGGACACATTCTACTTTTTGTGGCACCTACTTTTGAATATGGAGATTCGATGAGAATGTATTAGAGCGCGTTGATGTCTCTTACATTGGAACGTAAGTGTTTCAATTCTTTCTGAAAATCATTTAATGAAGTAACAAACGTATTTTTACGTTTAGATTGAATCTTCATGATACTGTAGTACATAGAATTGGTCATAATATTTCCGGACTTGCCTCCTAATAATCGTCAACCAGTTTATTAGTCTCATAACCTTAGGTGTCAAACTGAAACTGAAACTTTTCCCTTCAACCGACTTCATTTATTAAATAAACGGTGTATCAAAATTTGTCAAAGATATATGTACTTATATGTATATAGTACAATTGGATTAATAAGTATTCCGTGTGTATGCGCCCTTACATCCCGTGCGGAGCTTGATGTACGCAGGCAGCGATCCCTTCCTTATTGTTCAAACATTATGTTCTTCTCGCAAGCTCCGAACGTTCTTTTTTTCGACGAGGGTTCTGATAATATTTGCGCAAGCCTTTTGTATTCCTTTCAGGCTTTTAATATTGACGTCAACCGGTTGAATGGACACGGTGAGTTGTTGTGTGATTCTCTTAATTTCTTTTTATAAACCCATCACTTATAACATAATTTAGCTTGAGATATTTTTTAAACGTCTTAATGGATTTCGTATTGTATGTTTGTTCTATACTTCTTTGCTTTTTTGCTTTACTTCGGGTACAAAAATTTTAGTATGTTTGGATAAAAAAACAACTTAGTACAAAAAATCGGAACCTAAAGAAATTATCGACGAGCGTTTCATTGAAACTGACGAACATGAAGCACGAGTATATACTCGATCCAAACGACAAAAATTGACATCCTTTGTACACGAATTTACAGTACAATAATAACGTTACGAAAGTTTCAACGACGGCCTTCTGATGCCGACTTAGAAGAGCACAGGCTCTTCAATTGAACAGTCAATGCCATGATAACCAGATAGCTGATAGATCACATACATTTCTAAATAAATATTTACCACCCACTTAGATGTTAGAGAAGCTTATAACATTAATATTTAATTCCGAGTGGGAATCGAACCTACAATCACACATTCAACAGGCGGGATCACTAACCATAAGTCCAATGGCCCCAGTCGGTATATGTAATCTTTTTCACCACCTTTTGCCGCAATCAAAATGGCTGTGAAGTCATTTTAATATTTCAGGTCTATTAACATCAGCTCACAGACAAGGTACTACTCGTAAAAGCGAATTGCTTATGATATTTTATGAGGTGCTTTTAGATAGCAATGTAATTAGTTGGGAAGCGGGCTGCATTTTAATATTTTTTAATTGCGAGATTATGAAAATGGACGCTAATCGTAAATGCATCGCCGACCGGTTCCTACGTTCTCGTAGGCGATCGTTTATTGTTACGGGCACGACTTTTGCGGACGACTGTTCGACTAGTCGTTGCGACATTTAAGATAACATGATAAATATGTGAATGCAACTAATGCCTGACTGCTTGCAACCCGTTTTGCTTTCTACTGCTAAGCACTAGTCTCTCCTGCAAATTCGGGCCCCCGGAGGCCGCTTTTGCTCTTTGCCTGCCTACCTAAAAGTTATTATAATTATTATTATTATTATAAGACACAATGTTCACCGTAATCGAAGGCACAAAGCCTCTTGTGAATTACGCTTGACAATTCATATTTCAACAGATTATTTACAATTTTAATTGAATGTCATTTGCAGTACAAAATACAGCCAGCTGTTTGAGATTAGATCTCTATTTTATGTTTCATGTCACTACGAGATAGTTGCGGCATTTATGTTAAAAATAATTAGCTTCCAGATTACACTGGCCTTTGATAAATCTAACAACGATCTGTGCTTTCGATTGCTTTATGGAAATTAAATAACAAACTTATTTGCATTTCGCTTTCTATGTTATCGAAGCGGCGAGCGATCGCGCCGCTCCAAGTTACATTTAATATTCGTTACTCGTACGATCAATGCACCTACTTATTTAGCTTCGGTCCCTGAAAGGCTTCTTATCTTAACTGTAATTTTTTTAAATATTTAGAGCCAACTTCACTTCCAACCATCAGATCTCCTCCCATATTAAACAAAGCCTATGTTATGGTAATAAACCAAATACACGTAAAAATTTATAAATAAATATAGATAAGTCTACACTAAGAGAAATACATATAATGGTATTCATGATAGAAATATTTCGACTGAATAGTTTAACACCAATCCTATTACATAACATTACATAAATAATAAATAACTACTACATTATATATTCAGGTCCAACTACTAAGGTTTAAGCACAGTTTCGCACGTCACATAAAATACTTTGCACAATTGTAAAGCTTCCCCACATCCTTCCGTCGATTAAGGCTTCTTATACTTCGGGTGGAAATACCGAGACTGCAGTTTTAATGGAGCTATATTTTATATTTAATTGCAGCATTCTCTACACAGGTTTTATTTTATTTTTCAATAAAATTCATAATGGAATATACGATTCTAAATTTAATTTCAGGGACAGCATTTTGACGATAGTCTCGTAGTACTTGATGCTAAAGATGAGTAAAAGTAAAAGTAGCTCAGTACATACAGCCAGGTAGGGGAGGCTGCGGGGTCAAGACCAGTCGCCCGCGGGTCACGAGATGCTGCCAGAATAACTCGTTACAAGAATGTTGAATATTAATGAACATGATTCCAATAGGCCGCCACAGCAACACGCTTGTGCTGGATGTCAGTACTCACTCGTCAGTATTCATTTCTATTTGCGTTGACTACTTTGGTTTTGCGCTTCTTCTTTCAGTTGTATTATAGAAGTTATCATCGTGTCTCATCTTATTAGTACCCGCGTAATGTCATACTAAGTTCATAGACATGTAAATAATATTGCGCCTCATGCCGATAGGGTGAGGCACAGACAAGGACGAACGTCTATTGTTTAACGTTCTCATAGTATAACATATAAAGATAATAGTAATTGTTACTAAGTTCCGAGCAAATCATGTCATATACACAGTTCATACAATTCGCAACAGCAAAAGCGAAGGTTTGATTTCATGGTACTTTTATGAGCACGTGTTTTATTGGTCTTTTTCTTTTATTGATCAGTTTATTGTTGTTGGGGCCCATCTGAAGACAGAAAACCTGCCGACGTCAAATAATACCTTTAATTAAAAAAAAATAAACTCTATCGAGATATCCCGGCGGTCGAGTGAGCAAATCAAAGCTACGAAAACCTCATCCACAAAAGAATGTACGAGTAATACGAACATGACCAAACGAAGTAAAATTCACTACACTATTCATGTTGCACGGCGGCTAATCGCCGGCGGCAGTGCGATTAGTTTGCTCATAGTTAATATACAATATTTTGGTATAAACGATGGGTGTGAGATGAGATTATTCAAATTTCTGACGAACGCAGCGAGCGCCATTTAAAAGTCAAAGGTGGATATAAATTATTAAATGTAAATATGGTAATAGCCGGCCATTAGCGCGCGATATAAATAATACACGAGAATATATTTCTCATTTTGTCTATAAACTATTATAATGAATATTGAACAGTTTTGTGAATGCGTCGCTTAAAGGTTTGTAACATAAAGGTGGCAGAACATTAGGCCGGACACAATATTCAGCAGGTCTATTTATTTAATAACACATTATTAACTGTGTGTGGCAACATTGATTCTGTGTGTCGCAAGTACCTACCATGCAGAAAGTCTAAAACATCCAGAGCGATTCTGCTTCGTTGGAATTAGAACCCAGCACCCTTTTAATGTGAGACCGGCATGATAACCATTGCGCTATATTAGCCTCGTCTTTGCAACCTTCGTATTTACAAACGTTTAAAGGCAATGGGTAAATTATTGTATACTTCATCTCGTTTCGTCTAACGTATTAGAAATATGATAGAAAAGGATAAGAGACTCCAATACTAAAATACTCAATGACCGTCTATGAATAAGGCTGTTACTCTGTTCACATTATCAATGGCGCATAGACGAGTGTTTTACCCGCGCCGAGGTAATTTATCTTAATTTCATTCGCAAATAAATTAACCTGTGTTTACACAACTTTGTGAATATTCAATTACCTCAAGTTTTAGTTATTTAATAAATTGCATGTTATTTTGATCCGTACAGTCATTTCATCGGAATAGCAATTAATATTAATTGCAATAATTTCGAAAATGTGCCATAGAAAAATAAAGCTATAAGAAAGTAGATGACATAATTTTCTTAACTAGGCGAGATGTGACTGGTCGGTCCAGTGGTTTGAGGCCCAAGCTGGTAGACGGAAGGTGGCGGTTCCATTCCCGCTAAAACCAAACATTGGCGTGATAAACATAAATATTTGTTTTGTGCCTGAGTTTGAAAATATCTATACAAGTAGTTTGGAAAGCAAAATATGCATAATGTGGCCTGTGAGTACTAAGTCGTCCAATGATATTATTATTCTTACCATCTCAAAAAATATTGACCTTTTACTGTTTCTAAGAGGTCCGATTACTGACATCTACTTTGTGTGCAAGATTGCTGAGAAAGAAAATTGCGTTTCCCCAAAAAGTTAAACTTCTATAGAATGAGTACGGCACTGTCTGAAATTAGACAGAAGTTGTTATTCAAACCATTGGTATCTTTTGGTGTGTGGTTGTTAATCCAAAGTTGTACTGCAAGGCAAGACTTCAGTCCACAGGAGCAGCGGCCAGGTGTGACCACCGTCGCTTGTTGGCTCAATTCACATAAATAAAATTCTCAGAGCGCGAATGAATGATGCTTTTTGTATTAAAATTGCATTATCTATGCACGTTAATCTCCGTACATATCGCGAGATCTACGTCACGTAGAGATAAGTCTGAATTAATCGAAAAATTTACGCCGCGGCCACGTTTTAAGGAGCCAACAGCTGCATAAACGAAAATCGATCATCCAATCTCGAATTACGATCGTCCGTTCACCCAATATGGACTTTATCACCTAACAATAAGAACCATTACTTTACGTATAAAATTAATTTTACCAACCCTTTTCGTGTTCAATAGTAATAAATCGGAGGCTTCGACTTATAACGAATACCCGCAACTAGTGATGTATGGGGAGATTTATCGATATTATTCAGGTTGAAATATGTACCGCTTTGTCTTCCCACTATCGGGCGCAGCTGTCAGGAGGCCGTATTTCAAATTATTGTATGATCAGTTGGTTATATCGTAACAAGTTGCACGCGAAGTACTGACACTTTATATAGAATTTCCTCCTATTATTTAAACCGCGTAGGAGTCGGAACATATTCTGGCCTCTTCGATTGAGAAAATGTAAAGTATGTCTTCTAGTAACATTGTTATATTATTAAGTTTCTTATATAAACATTGGCTCGTGTTTGATTTCAGTACTAAGTATGGTAATTATTTAGTTTTGACATCATTTTTCAAGACAAAATTCACATACACAGTCAAGGCATGTTTGGAACAAAAATTCATTAGATTTGTTATGTAACAATCTTATTTGAATCCGAATGCATAATGTGTCTTTCGAATCATGACTTTTTCAGTTCGGGTCCATATTAAGCGTTGATCGCAGGCTTCGCAGCGCTTCCATAAGATGAGACGTGTAATTTATTATTTATCGACATATTAATATTCTTATCACCATGAAACCGGCGTAGCGGCCGGCTAGCCAGCGCTCCGCTACCTCTCGGTAACAACTAATTGTTAATTGAACAACCTTTATTAACTGTCGCTTAAAATGCAATTTAATGCATCGGTAATAAACATTACATTACCTTGATCATATCTAGCGCATATAATTACAGGAGTCAGCGATTGAGCAATGTTTAATAAATGTTAGGGACGTTCGGAACTATTATAAATGGTTCATTAATGTTTTATTTCATTGAATTTAAATATTAGTTAGTTAAAATGCTTCAGCTTGTAAAAGAGTTTACAAAAATATTAATGAACTGGTAAAAATATGGTTAAATTATCAGACATTACTTTGCGGAAATGCATATTATCAAATTAAAATAAAGTTTAGCAGCAACCCGCGAAAATAACATAATATAATAGGCTATATCCTCAAGCATTATGGACCGCCCGCCCGCCCTATGGTGCATGCATGCGCTACAGCTATACAGTAACGTGCATGCTTCTTCCGACACCTACTTCGTCCAGAAACTTAGCATCCTCAATCATCGCAAGTAACTTTGTAATGTAATATGTATATGTAATACGGAACGAATTTCTATGGTGTTATCCAAAAATATACCCGTCCTTAATGTGTCATGGCGACGTAAATGACATCAAAAACAGCAAACCGTGTCAGAATCGAGTGTCATCTTTGCTTACCTTTGAGCAGCGTGGTGATAAATAAAAAAAACTTGTCAGGCATCACTCAACGATTTTTGAGAATCTGTGCATCATGTTTACATGTACTTTCTCATAGAGCTTCCGTCTCTGTCGAGCGAGGTTTTTTTTGTTTCTAGGTGACAGGGACAGGTATATGTTAAATTTCACGGTAGCCGTCAATGTTTGTGCAGCTCTCGAAGTCCCCGCGTGCAGTGTGCTCTTCCAATTTGTAAGAAGCAGGTGGTATTTATTTACGTGTCGGCCCTTAAGTGTAGGGTTCAATAATATCGATGCCTAATGAGGTCCCTGCACACACTCCGTAGCGCTACAATGTGTGCTTATTACGTGTGGTATTTTAACTTAGAAACACAAATAATGTTCGTAATGGTACGATTGTAAAAACTCACTTGAGTTTTGAACGGCTGCCCTCTTATATTGAGGCTAGTAAGTAACTTTACATGTAACGCCCCCTATAAGCAGGATAAGCTTTTTTTAAGCCCTTTGATTGTTGTAGTTTTGAGCGCAGGTTGTCTCTCATAGGTTTTTAGTTCGTGGTCTATTTAGTTTGCTTAGTTCATGGTCTATCTGTCACGGAGATTATTATGATATATGTAGATTTTCTCACGCTGTTTTCCTTTACCGCCATGGCCAGTTTTCACAACGCATGTAACAAACACCCAGAAGATATTCCGTACTATAATATACATATACTTAAACTGATTGAAAAGTCGATAGCATACGGTAATGTGTGCTATACTTTAAAGTTGTACTAATGGAGCATATAGGTACAAGGATCGCTAATTATAAATAGCATACCTTAAATACTTGCAGATAATTGGTGCCATGTATTCGCTGCGGGCGCGACATTTTACTAGCGTTAATGAGGGCAATAGGCCTTAACAATATGCGTATGCGCATCTCTTCGGTCCGAAACAAGCCCCTTTGAAAGTCGATGCATTACCGGCGCTGTGTTTAACTAGATTCGCTCGGGTGCCTACCGACCCCAACCGCAGAGCTTTGATGAACTGGGATCAGTTTTCATGTCGGTAGATTTAACGGTGTCGAAGTTGATACACTACAGCGCCGCCTAGTGGCGAGTCTCAGCTATGCGGATCACACGAAAACCTTCTCTATAACAACAGATTAGCGGCGTCGTATATAGTAACATTAATACATACATATGTACAGTTAACAAATTAAAATCAATATGGCAATAAATGTTATCTTTTGTGTATAATTGAAAGGAAATTTACACAACTTTAATAAAATCCCTAATATTTACAAAAGCGACGATATCGTTCGCAAACCAACATATTACGTAACTCAAACAAAACCGAGTGCCGTACTTAACACTAAAGTGCACTCAGAAAGAAAATGCGCAGCTAATTACCGGCACTTGTTACCCCCAGTGCGTGCCGCCCTAGACGGCTGCCCCCGCGCTTGCTTCGTGTTCCGGAATTCGCTAATTAGTTTACGATTCTAAAATTGGACTTGGTCACAAATTTTAAAAGTTTAAAAGCTATGCATTGTTTAGTACTAAAGATACGTAGTTTTAAAATAATAATAAGAGCATTTCATACAAGAGATCTCGAGACCATCTGATCCCAAATTGGTTAGTTGAAGGGTGCACATAAATAACACACAAGGGTAGGTATACACTAAGGATTTCTAGCAGCTACGGACCTGAGAAACCGTCGCGTCTTCTACTTTCGCTATAACCATCATAGCGGGCATCTGTTAGCGGTACTGTTGACCGGCTCTTCCACTCTCGTTGGTCGTAGCGGATCTCTGTAATCCATTTCGCTCACATTGAAAACAATGCGAGATGGATTGTGAGGCATCGCTGTTACATCTAAGGACATATTTATAAACTCAAACGCTGCCCAAATGTTCGTGCTGATACTTTGTTTTAATGCGACTCTAATCCAGAAACTACGACTCTAATCACGATCGTTGATGCAAGCCAGCCAAGTTGGAACACAAATTTCCCTCGCACTCCGCTAGCCTCGCTGACGGAGCCGAATGCCGATGCCCCTCGATACCGATGTTGGGAGTAATTCAATGGCCTGTTAGCATACAAACCGAAACCGGACGTCAATTAGCTGAACCCGCTTCAGATAAATACCACTGATTTAATAGCTCACTGATCGGTTCGATCTGCGATGTAATTAGTATACTTTCACTACGCGGTTACTTTGAAAAAGTTACTCTAGGACTTGAATAGAATGTTCTAAATATTGTCTAGTGGTTAATGACTCTTACGCTGTGTCAGAGGCTCTGGGTTCGGTTCCCACGGTCTCAGGAACTGTTACCTACAGTAAAAATCTATTTGTCCACGCTCCCCTTTCCTCTTGAATAGTGCATCGGTTGCATATTTACAAAAAATGCACACATTTCACAAGCACTTAAGTGTTTACGAATGTCTGTAGGTGTATCCAATTAAATTTCATACACAATGTTCTCAAAGCGCCCAGAGACCGTGCGTAACATTTTTACAAATCTTCCTTTGTTCCGCGCTCAAACAGCTCATTATTTCTTAATTATATTTACGTGTGCGCAGATATGAACTCACGGCACTGCGAGGTTGTTATCGCGTTGGAATACGCACGCAAATATGTAAAAAATAAGACCACGTTCACAACAATGTTCCCGCTCGTTCAACGCCGAAATCCCGTTGCCTCCAGGCCTGTTTATTTAAATACTAGAAAAACTCGTGTACCATTATCTCCATCTTAATGTCTTCTTGCCTCGAACGTAATGCCAGCGCAGATTGCAGATAAACGTAAAAAAAATAGTAGGTACGCGGTAATTTGATTTTTTTTTTGTTGTATTCATCTCGTATTTTAAACTGTATTTTTTCTAAGTGCGAACCAGTCTCATACGCCTACACTTTACTCTGTACATCGTTGATTAAAATATCAATCAAACAGGAATCTAGCGTGAACTATAGTAGAGCAAAGAATGAAACTAATGCCGCGCTATTCTTGAGAACTGAAGTCGCGTCTACATATCTGTGGTGGGTGTACCCGTGAACTGCAACCTACCGAGTTGTGATGAGAATAAAGTTTGATAAAATGTTGTAAGTTACCATAAAATACATTCTCACTATTGCTTTATACGTACAATGTATTATTGCGTACCTTACATAACGAGTGTGTGTGTTAGTGTGTGTGTGTGTGTTTGTGTGCGTGCGTGCGTGTTTGTTTGTGTGAGTGCGTGTGTGCATGAGTGTGTTGTAAAGGATATAACAAAAACTAAAAATCGAAGTAGTTTAGTTAACAATATGAGAGTGCAGTTGGGCGCGCCGGCACGGAAGCGTGGCGGTCACGGGCGCTGCCTCCAATTTACAAGGTCAGCCATTCGAACTGCGATCGCTCGCAGCTATCGGCGCGCTCTCCGCGATACAGATGTGGTACTCGTATTTACGAACTTCGCAGTTAGTGCCGCTGTGAGTAACCCAATATTATCTAGCGTCCGCCCGCTGCGTAAAATTCCACCATACGAGTAGATCTGAGGCAAACGTTTCAATTTGCTTGTTTCGATTCGAGCTTTTTTTAAGTTGTTTCTATTAGACGGACAAACTTAAATGCATATCGTAGTATTTTTTTTACTGTATTGTTCTTTTTTTTTATTTTTACTTATCATTATTATTTTTGGGTGTTGTCTTATTTTTATTATGCGCTGCCCTAAAACTGTAAATAGTATTGTTTCTTTCTGTTCCTTCTATTTCTGTTATCTTATCGTTTATTGTTTATTTAGAATCGGCGTCTGCATCTAAAGCGAGATGAATTGCATCGCGTCCCAAGCTGTAGTTCAAATGATCTCGTCACCCAAATAATAACATAACGTTTCGAACGAACTCTATCGCCGCCGCCCGTTGGCCCGAGCCGCCCCAGATATGAACTGATTACGTCTCAACCAAATATATGCTCGTTTGTCTTGCGCCAACTAGCTATTATTGGTGAAAGTGTTTGGTTTCGCCCACATGCTTTGTGAGTCTTTGCATACCAAATTATATACGACAGGTGCGACAAGCGGCCGATATAGACCTAGCAATATTTGGCGCGCCCATTAATTGAGTTAGGTAAATGATTTTTCGTGAACTTCCAAACAGTACGTTTCTCCTATGCAGCAGCCTTATTTACATTTTTGGAAATATCTAACGAAAGCTACGGTAAGAAATATTTCCGCATTGAAATACCCATAACTCATGTCAAGATTAACTAATAATTATAGTTTGATGTATATTTTATTCAAAAGACTGAACTGTGACCCGCGGTACATTATTATTAAATCATCTGTAAATGTCATCGATACTATTCTAAAATAGCGTATAAAACAAATATACAGTTTAATGTTGATTAATTACTATTTGAAATGTGTTGAAAATGAGTAATGCAAAACATTAACTTTGAAAGATTCAACTTCTGCCAGCTGTTTTCGTATCGACCAACTGGCTTGAAAGAAAATGGAACTTTAAACATACGCATACTTATAAATTTCTACTAATTACGGTCTGTAAAAAATGTGATACTCAATCAAATACCTATGTATATTGGACTACGCAAACATACTGCATAGCTTATTTTCCGAATATCCACATTCAATTAAACTGAACCTTATTTCGTTAAACATAAAGCTTTAACGATGTAGATGTCTCATGAATCATGATAATGAACTTTTAAAACAAAACCTTTAGCGGGCAACGAGAAGGCACTGTCTTTTGATTGATGGGTCCGGTATGCGGCGTGTGTCCACTGTCATACAATTGGTGAAATCAAACTAAGCATCTATTAAACGCGCGCAGGCATATTATGACTTTCCATTAGGAACAATTGCGGCGAAATGCCCGATTGCAATAATTTAAAAAATCTGTTAATTACTACCGGACCTTATTACTGCGCTAATACCTATCTGAACGTCTTAATAATATTTATTGTACAATGATCCAACTATTATGTTGTTTGCAATTTCAAAAATCTTTTATGTCTTATATTATTTCGTCGGCCTTCACTCACTCACGCACAAGAGTGACCCACACCGACCAGTAGGACTTACATTGTGGCAGCCATGTTTTGGGTACAATTCAATTGTTAATCAAACTCGAATCAAATATTTTCATTATACATATGTACATATAAAAAAGAAGAAAGTTCAGAATAAAACCTGTCAAATAATACACCGTACGGTACAGTGGAGATAAACTCAATCAACGCACAAACGAAATATGAAATTGAATTCTACATTAGTTACTTATTACTTTTTAAATTACACGCAGGAGAGTAATTGGTTTCAGTGTGATTGGATTTTTAATTTAATGTGGTGCGCTCGTGTTGGGTTGTAATGATCGTACCGGTGTGCACGAGACGTGGCGCTAATTATGTTACTAGATATTAATTGATCGAGGCTTTTAATGTAGCCAAATTTAATTAGCACTTAAGTAATAAACTTTTATAACCGACCTCTACTTAACTCCAACTTTTTGTTCATCTCGCCAGCTCTGCTGCTGCCTTACGTTTTTTTATTTTATCATTGTTATAACATTACGCCCGGTCACTGTCGAGGAGGGCAGACAGCATAAATACCGTCTTCGGTGTCCTTGCAGACCTGATGCTACTTCTTCAACAATAAATAATTATTCCCTCCATACACCGATCTTTAAGACTTCTGACACTTCCATCAGCCAGTCTATTTCGTCTAAGTCTTGATCTAGACAGGTACCCATTGGAATATTGGTTTGCTAGTTAGAAAGCATGTTTCTCGAGACAGAGGCCGTTAATTCAATTTCCGCTCAGAACAAGTATTTCTGTTCGAGCAAAATTGTTCATTATTTTTTTGTATATCAGTCTGTGATTAGATATGCATATATACATGTAATTAGTCAGCTGTCTATTTACCAAAGTACAGGCTACGCCCAGTTTGGCATCAGATGGCGGCGTGTCAGTGGTCGCGAGGTATTATTATATTATTTTTAATAACATAACTGTGCGGCCCTAGCAGCGCGCGCCACATGCCACTTGTAATAGCCTGCTAATAGCTTATTACCGACCGAATACTAGGTCTTAATCGCGAACCAACAGTTTAGGGCTGCCCCTCACAAATACGAAATAATTCGATTTTTAGAATAAAATACATAAGTAAACTAAACCTTTAGATTAAAAGTTGGGAGTCAATGATTGATCCGTTGGTCCAGTGATTTGAAGCTGGATTGTTGAGTCGAAGATTGTGAATGCGATTTCCATTTCGTTTATTGTGTATCAGCTTGGGAAATTTCATAAAACAAAACATTCATTGTTTAATACAAAAACGTTTATTTGCACAAATATGGGTATATTTAACGATCTTACAGAATTATTTTTTCAATCCATATCTTGCTTTTTACGACTTTTAAATATGGTATATGGATGCTAACCCTGCATTTTGTTGTATCGAAATTCAAATCAATTGTTAAAACTTAAAAAGTATTACTTTATGATAACATTTGGACCACTAAGCATATTAGTTATTATTAATAATTGTGTTTGCAACAAGAACAATGAGATCATACATCAGCAGACAGACGGCGAGTTTGAGACAGAGACGATTGTAGTTATCGAAAACAATAAACTGTTTATATGTCGTAACGATGACAACAGTGCTGTGTCTCGCCGTGTCCCAGGAGCGACGCTGGTCGTTAGTTCTCGCGGCTATCTCGTTGCAAAGTGGCTAAATATGCATTTACAGAACGTTTGATGAACATCGAGCCAAAACTGTGAGTTTGAGATTGCAAATGTAGATCTTATTACTAATCAATTTATTTAAAATCACACAAAATATATTTTTGTGAGTATGACGAGTGCTTTGTAATGTGCTTTTGGTTGATGGTGAGTTCAGAAGAATATTAATATGGTTTATGAATTGTTTCGGGAAATATTTCACGTTGTTATGATATTTTTTGTCATTCAATCATTGCATTGCGTTAATGTAATAAAAAACAAAAATTGGCATTTAAAAATAACGATCGTAGTTTCTTATTAAGAACAAAATTTATCGGATTTTATAGCAAAAAAAAATCAAAAATAACTCAAAAATGGACAACCCTACGCGCACGGGAGCGCCGTTCGACAGCGCCGAGCATTACATCTTTTGTATTTCTTCCCTTTTCTTTTTTATTCGCCAGCGTTTTGTCCGCGGCGGCCGCGGCTTATCGCTACAGATTATGCTTGCCTCTAGATTGGTATTTTATCTTTTTTTTCTTTCTTTTTCCTCTGCTTTAAATGGCGCTGTCGATCTGATAGGACGCCGGGGGCATTCTTAATATCACCGCAGCGACATAGTTAACCCAGTTGCGCTCGCGTGCTACATAAGGTCCATGCTTCGAATTTGCGACTTTGCTACTGCAGTATTATTTACTGCAGTATTATTATACACAAAACTAGCTGACCCGGCAAACGTTGCTGCTATGTAAATTATAATTATCACTGTAACTCTCCTATATACATTACCCTTTTTATTATTACATGAAAAGAACAGCAAGAACGGTTCCCTGTAATGTTAGTTAAATACCTTCGTGTATTAACTATTTGTGTTACCGCCAATATTAAAAGTCGCATAGCACAGTCGCAAGTCGCACTGTGTGAAATTGCTACGTGCTACACCGCAGTATATGGCCTGTGGTGGCCGCGGTACGTATTACATATTTCAATTTATTCCAGGCCGCGACCGCCCGTGGTCACACGCGCGGTCAGTAATTAAATTTGCTCTACCCACTGGGCATTAATTGGAGTGGAGGAAATTGTATAACGGAGATGCTGACGTATACGTCACAACAACACGTAATGAACAACAACACTTGCATGCATATCTCGCCAAGTACGTGCCGAGTGCGGGGCGGGGGTACAGGCCAGGCTAAGGTCGAGACAAACTTCTATCAGGTTTTGAAACTGAAGTTCTCCCGTTCAATATATTTAGTTCAATTTAAGCAAGTTTAGAATCTGGTTGATTCAGACAAATTTTCTTAACTACGCAGTCATTGCCATGTTCCATACAACCTTAACAGCTCCATGACCTTTGAATACAAAACAACACTTCAATCTCTAACTCTCGCGTGGACCACTGAGCGTGACAGACGGACAGGCTAATCTCATAATGGCCTGATAATAATTTCAGATAAACATGTCTCCTTTACTGACGTGACAGTTGGACTGTTGGTCAAGTGCTTAGTGGCCCTGACGGTTTAACCTCGGGTAGTGAGTTGCGTTCCCAAATATGTTGTATATGAAGAAGAATACTTCTTCTGAGTCTGAATATAAGGTTATCTAAATAAATATGACTTTTGACCTTTTGGTCTAGTGGTTGGACATTCTGACTGCTAAAGTGGAAATCATCGGTTCGATTAACACTCAGAAAAAATATTTATAGATTATAACTCATACGATTGTTCTGTGTCTGCACACACTTTGAACATAACACATGTGCAGAAAGTCTAGCGGAACAGTAATTAGAAATTAAATCCTGTGTCACATGCATGTAAAACTGGATGTATTTACACGATCGTAATACTTGTACGTCCATTCGATGTTACTATGAGCATTAAGATAAGATTAGATTGCAGCCTCTCACTCCGGGGGGGTCTGAGTTTATTCAAATACACAGTTATGTGCCTTTTTCAAATTAACTATCACTTGCCAAAAGGGCGGAAGAAAACATCGCGAGAAAATTCACGCGAGATAAAGTCTTTGCAATGCTCTGTAAGGTTTGGGAATTGGGAAGTATATGTGCATTTGAGAAGGACGTTCTTAAGAAAAGACAAAGGGGAGCTAATGTGACTTAAGTTAGGTTAAGGGGTCAGAAGATTTCGAAACCAGCGTGAATGTGTGAAGAGAGTGACGTATATTAGCACGTCAGGTTCTCTGCCTACCTCGTTAGGGACCTGGCGTGCTGCTATAATAATAAAAATGACGATCGGCTGTATTTTACGATGCAAAAATTTATGCTCCGAAAAAATAAAATGCCAGCTTAAAACGGAATTCCTTTACATCGCAAAAGCAATAATAAGAGCGTTCTCTTCTAAGTAAGTAAGCCTCGCCTTCATCGCGCGCATCTTAACGTCAGATCGGCGAGATACGGCGCGGAGATGTCGCTAAACTCAGCCCTTACGAGGCAGTACAGGCTTAATACACACCATTACACAGACACACACATGTTGCCTTTCGATGCGATGACAGATGTAAGCCGATTACACGCGAGTAATAAGATAAAATGATAATTTACCATCCTCATAGTTTGACATACGATTTTTCAATTACTCTCGTCATTTTTTTGCGAATTACACCAGATGTACGGGCAATAACACTTACGAGTAGTGACAGAGGAAGTGGAAAGCGTGTTGTGTAGAGCTTACTGTTTGGAGCCTACTATTTCTGAAGCTTGAAACATCAAATTACGACAGGTGATCTTTTAGCATCCAAGCATTCACGTTTTAAAGACTTTTTTGATATAGGTACCCCGTCTGAGACAGTAAAGTGGACGTTGAAAGTTTCATTTGAAATCCACCAATTGAAAAGTGTTAATTACAAATAATAAAATCATTGATTAACGACACTAATACTATCCTAAATTTATTTGGTCATTAATTTCCATAAAGGCAGAACACTGTCCGTTGAGTACCCTCTATTAATTGTACAATTTATTTACAGTCTGGTTTACCGATTTGACCTTTAAAGTAAATTTATTTCAGCGCGAATGTAATATTATACTTTAATGCTATTTGACGTCCTTAACTAAAGTCTCGGTCTTTGCTATCAAAGATGAAACGCAATCTGAAAAGAGCGGTATTAAAGGATGATTCCAGGCCATTAAACAGGCGGACCAACGCGGGCGCCGTGACTGATGTATCCAATTACACCTTAATGGACAATAAGCATGTTAAATAATGCTTTATGTGCATTTGAAGGATTAAGTAAACTAGCTAAGTACAGTTCAGATATGTTTTATATCTTTTCATTAACTTTGAGAAATAAGCTCCAAGCTGTCTCCAGTAAAGGCTCTACTCTGCAAACAAGTTAAAATAGAAAATAACACTTATTTCTCGAAATTTAATGATGTTCATTGGAATAATAAGTGGTGAAAAGTCCCCCTTTGAAATCCTTTAAAACCAATATTTCATTATAGCCAAAAAAGTGATGATGTTGTGCTTAAAACTATTCAAAAATTGAATTCATGTGAAAATACATCCAATGTTCCTTTTGCTTTATGAATTTGAATGCTTTTTTGCTTTCTTATTTTCTTCGCAGCATTTTTGTGTTATAATATGATTTAAAAAAAACCGTAGCGAATTATCTAAAGGTCGAATATCGGCGAGTAGCTGGTAGCGCGGCGGCGCGTGGGCGTGCGCGCGCGGTGACGACACCCATTTGTCTAACATCTTGGAACTTGTTTCATACTTTATTTACGAGCTTTTGATTTTAAACTGTTCACTTTTAAATTGTTCGTGTGGGCCCGTGTGATTGGAATACATTAATCGCTCGGCAAATCCTTTAAGACTTGTTTAATAAACGTTTAAATTAATACTTGTAATATCTTGAGGCCTCTACAAATCTGCTTAAAAAGTTCTACCAAGAATCTGGAACTATATAACGTTCATAACAATAACAGGTATTACAACATAACTGTAAGAACCAGCCGCCTCCAGCTTCAAGCAGCCACTTCGTAAACCTACAATGTTTCAAGTTAATATCGACCGAAGCGGACTAAGCTCGATAACCCTAAACTGCTAAATTTATTCAGGTCTATTAACAAGCTGTGCGATAAACGGAATTTATTACGGAAACACGCGATTAACCCTTTACTGCGATTAATCGGCTCGGATAAATTAAAATTGATAAATACTGCTTAGAAACTACAAATACTGATCGCTGAAAGCTGGCTCAAATATTTTCATGCGACGTAGCATGTTAGATGCTTTTAATTGCCTAATTTTGAATCACAAAGCCGCGGTAGAATTGTTGTTTTGGTACTATTGTGATTTCTTTATTGTGTGTATAATAGTAGGATTGCTTTTGACTGCGAACTCAGCTGATATGTAGTCATGCACAATTGCCACAAACAAGTAGACCAAATTCGGGAATATCCAGTTTTGAAATTACAAATATACCACAATGTACAAGAGATGGTCTAACGTAGTCGTAATAACCAAATCTCTCAAAAATTAAGCCAGAAAAGACCTTATTACAATGCGCAAAGATCTGCATTCAATATCAAAAGTGAATTGCGACGTAAATTGCCGGTCTACATCTGTCTCGCTCTCTCCTGAACAATAATTTGATATTCGATATGCTTGTCCTTTTCCGTTGTAGTAATGACAAAGTTCGAAAATTTATATCCAAAGAAGCATATCAGGTTTTGCTCGCATGTAATCAAGATGTGAGTGCTTATTTTGAGGAGATTCAGAGGACGAACTATACGAAATGAAAAAGTTTTGTACAAAATACCCAAAAATGACAAGAAATAATTGCTTTGTATGTTGCCATTGTCGTATACAATGTTCTAGCGTGAAGTAATATTATATGTTAGTTATGATATTACATCTTAATAATTAATGACACTATAAAGTCTATAAACGTGTTCAGTTTTACGACTTAATTATTTAATTACCTCGATTGTCATTTTGCAAGCTTACCTCCTTAATGCCGCGATAAAATCTAAAAGTTTACGTGTCACATCACCAATGACATTGTATTCTATAGGTCACATAAAAGCTTATGATTTTATACAGACAAAGTTGATAAGAATAACAATAATTATAACAGTCACACCGCTATCTGATCTCAAATGAGACAATTAATTCAAAGATTTGGTAACGGGACAGTTGATAAACACATATTACATAAGCACATAATAGTCATATTTCCCATTTAATCAACATATTTCCCAACCGACACACGCGAACATGATAAGCAATCAAGAAATCGGTTCCAATCAATTACATATATAAAGATACAAAACGGTGCGATAGCGGCTCGAAGGGCCGCGCGGCTGCGAGCGGTCCGCGCTCGATTTGCATTCGTTGCTTGATTATTCCTTTTTGTTCCATTTTGTTCCTTTTATCGGCAACTCGTCGTCAGCTGTCCTGTTAATTATATGAGCGTAAAGCGCGGCGCACATTGGGGGCGTCCACATTTAACGACATCTGACCGCATCGGAAACGTCACAACTTTGCGATATGAAGATTTCATTCATGTTACAATCTATAATTCCAACTTATATTCGCGTGGGTATTTATTTGACTGGTGTCTAATGAAGTAGCATAATTTATTTGACCAAATGAACTCTGTTCCAACAGAGGATATTGTAAGGAATAATATTATAAGGATTTTAATATTTACGACTTTATTCTGGACATTTCCAGAATGGGTTGTTTAATATATCTATGTATTATTCTAAGAACATGTGTACTTATATTAAATTATTAATGATAATGGTGCCACCAATGTCCTTTTTGCGTACCGAAAATGTGTAATGATGTCATATTTATTATAAGTAATTCTATATCATGCTTTTCCGTTTGGTTACTATTGTACATTTAGGTCTCAGAAGACCTTTTTTATGATTCTGCTACAATATACGTGCACCCTGATCCGATACAATCAAAAGTCTTGCCTTTGGCGATATTTGCGTAGTAATTGCACTCGTTTTAAAAGCCCGGCCGATCATTGGCAACATTCTTACTCCGATACGGCCAGAAATTCATAAATACTGTTTTATATTTACACCGCCTTACCATACCGGACAGTCTTGCTCATAATCTTCTATTGATTTATGCTTACGTATATTTAACCTTATAATTTCGATCTATTATGGGACGGAATTTCATCAGAACTAAGTATGGTGAATTAAAAAATGAATAACTTCGCAACTGCATGAAGCAAACGCACTGAAAACTGCACTCAATACATTAACGCAATGTAATAATAGCAACAAAAATATGTTAAAGAATGCTTTGGATGGATCTTCTTTTTTATTTATTCACGAGACGTTTCCCGGCCTTACGACAAAATAAATTCTCGTTCTTCCCGTGTAAATTTCGATCTCTCGGGAAATCCAGGATAAAAAGTAGCCTATGTGTTATTCTGGGTCTTCAGCTACCTACATACCAAATTTC
>DWQT01000157.1:0-28309 GCA_018244895.1 Myscelus amystis hages | reverse complement strand
ATAATGTGAGAAGTATAATATAGTTTTGTTTATATAAAGTTTCAAGACGGGGAGATTTGAAGGGAGAATCGATCGGAATCCCACTTCGGAGTGTCCTCGAGCATAGTAATAATTGAAGGGGCGGCGCTCAGCGGCGCGGCCCGAGCGTCGGGCGGGGCGCGGCGCGGCGGGCGGGGCGCAGGGGCGGGCGCTGCGGCGGCGGCCGCTGCCGTGTGCGAGTTGATAGAGTTAAATATATGTAAAATTAACATTTGATCTCAAGTGTGCAGCAAAAGTGAACGTGGGGCGCTAGACTGTTATATCGCGGCAGCCGCGGCCGCACCCCGCCGCCCGCCCGCCGCGCCCGCCGGTATATTCGACTTTAGTTATAGTGGAGCGTAAGAATATAAAAAAAATATTGTGATCATATTTCTATAATAAGTTTAAAATGCTAGGACTTAGAGATAATTGTATATTTTGTACATATTGCAAATAGTATTGTATCTTTACTTCCCCTTATCCAAAACCAACCCAGACTCCTGCGTGTTATGTACCTCCTACCTACCAATACTATTAAACAAATATTACATAAATGGTATTTTTATTTATTCGAATACCTCTACATAATACTGTACCTATTTATATATGACAAATATTAACTAATTTTGTGTTTGAAATGCAAATATTTATCCCTTACTCAGACACATTATTAAATATTATTTTTCACATTCTATATTCCATTCTTATTTTTATTCATAAAATGTATTATTGTGTTTGAATTGGACAGAACACAATAGTATGACTGCTTTCTAAAATAACCAAGTCTTGTTTAGTGAAGTAGTAATAAGTGCTACGAATTTTGTGGTGGCCTACCAAGACCTACAAAAATATGAAAATGTAAGAATTGTCAAAAAATGACCACAGTATTTAGTACACGGATTTTATTATTTATTTAACTTGTAACATTTATGTATAAATTAGGACAAAAATATGGCAGTTATGTCGGAAGGTAATATTTGGTTTAACATTGATAACTATGCTCGACACATTCCGCCACAGTAGACTACAATCATAGGCAATACTTCTCTTTATTATCTGTATAGTTATACATAATAATCTTAAAGTTTGTGACAATTGGAAATATTGTATAGTGTCCCAAATGCGTATGCCAGAACAGGCCCTTGAGTCTTTGCTAACTGTATGAATATACATAAATATTAAATATCATTTTTGGTAATGAAACATTGGCTGAACAACAACAACAAAGTCTAAAACAGATCGATGCCAGTGCCGCAAAGATCGCTGAGATGTAAACCTTTTGACAACATAAAGCTTTTGTCTCTGCTCGACTGTCATACTTACGAGGTAGAAGTAAGTGAACTTAAAGGTAAAATATTGGGTTTTTATCAATTTTTCTTTAATTTGAAATGTTACATGATTTTATGAGGATCTTAAACAATTTCAATTAATTCTATCGTCCGAAATATTATTCTTGGTAAATTTAGAAAAATTCGCCTACATCATGCCTGTAAATAACTGCTAGAGAAACTGCTAAAAAATCGTGCAATTGCAGTTTATCTAAATAACATTTATGATTTCAAGTACCTATTTCAAAAATTCATAATTAATAATTAGTGGGGTTACAGGATAAATATGTGCAAGGATCAGACTGCATGGTTATCGCCATATTAGTGATTGCGTTAATATTACTACATCTGAGTGAGTGATTTCCAAATCACCACTTTCGTTCCCCTGAAGAAGAATATTTCAACTACACTGTATACAAACTTATTATGTATATTATAATCACAGAAATTTGTGAATTACCGTTTGCAGACATAAATATAAAATATGAATTCCTAAATAGTTATTCTAAGTAATGTCTATAATCATCAGCGTCTGTAATTTGACTTTTATTACATTTAATGTGTTACGTTGAAGCTGCACCCGACTTACCATGAGGAGAGGTCGTTGACAATCGCAAGCCGACTTGTATTTAAAAATGATACGAGGTTTACGAGGTAAATGCACATCTGTCTAAACTGTACTGCCTTGTACTAAGAATATTGAGGATTTCACATTGTTGGTTGACAGTCTGATCCAAGGCCACAACTAATTTATTGACATTACAAAGAGTTGAAAAATATTTCGATTAGTAAAAGCACTTTACTATTACTTTTGGGCCAACTGCTCGATCTTTCTACGTTTTAGATTCACATATCGATTGAATTTATTGCTACTATTAGATATAATCTAGTAACAGCTAATTTAACAGGAATCTGTTCGCGTTAACTAATTCTGTTCCATCGCTACGATGAACAGTTTTGCGGTAGGCAATACATTTAACGTGTGCATGCATCATCAATAAAAGTAATTAACATCCTTGCTTCATCATGAGATCCGCCAGCTTGAAGATTCGCATCCAGCAGAAGGGGTCCGCGGGCGCGGGCGCGGCGCTGGCGGCGCCGGCGGCCGCGGGCGGCGCCGCGGTCGACGCACGCTCTTCGTTTTGCGCGGAGTGCGACGGGGATTTCTTTTCCGCCTTCTGGTTTTCTGGCGACTTGGTGATCGCTGGTGACGTCATTCTGAGGAAATAATATAAGTTAACGTTTATTTAATGTGTAATAATCAGTTTTTTTCAATCAGTGCTCGAGCAGTCTGTTGCAGTATGTTTAAAATCTTCAGACGTTAGCCCAGTTGTTAGACATAAAAACAACTGAATGATAATTCGTTATAAAATACTACATGAAACATACACCTCGCGGAGAATAATATTATCGACATAAAACACTATCGAACTAAATCGAAAAAGAAATTCCGGCCGAATTGAGAACTTCCTTCTTTTTGAAGTAGGTTAATAAATAGAAATGTTCTGTGATGAGATTTAAATGATCCGTACGTTTCTTCTAGTAATAGACATTTTATAATAAACTAGTTATTGCCCGCGGATTCGCCCGTTTTAAATTCGAAGTAAAACAATTCCCCTTTCTCTATACCGTGAAAATTTCCTCCTATTTTCGGAATATCTAAATTCATAAAGTACATTTTTACTTATTTACTCCGATAAACGCGTCCGATCGCTGCTAAATACCGCCGCCATGTCCCTACATTTTAAATCTATAATATCATCGAAAATAAACAGTAATGGAGTAACAGTTTACTAAATTATGGTTCTAATTTATTAAGAAATAGTGCAAGAAATTTTTTCTCTTGAATTTTGCTTCCTCACGGGCGATCTCCTTGGTACCCCTCAACATTTAGAGTTACGAAATACATGACGTATTTATGTAGACCGCGTTTTATCTATCCATGTATGCTTGCGGGTCTACCAATGTTTTTTCAAAACATGTTTCTAGTAAAGCACATTGTTGATTGTTGACCGGAAACTTGTTTTCATTAATACCCGTTTGCCGACAGGGCTTTGAATAACCCGCCTTTTCATGAGCATAAGCGTGACAGATGATGGTAACGGGTTCCCTCGTGTTTCACTCGGCAACATTTGCAGTAACCTCGATGCATATAAGCGTATGATATGTTTGCTAAATTCGTATGCTTAAAGTGGCTGTGTGATGTACACAAAACATCGGATACCAGTTTTACCGTACTTGATATTTAGTAGAATTTTAGATGGTTTACCCTTTGCAGTACCATCGCTACGCCTACTTAGGCAATGAAGCATTTGTTATTAAAAGCATTTGTGTTTCGGTCTGGTATAGTAGGGATCATTATCTTAATTTATTTATTTTATTTATTTATTTAAAAGATCACCAACATAAATAACACTAATACAGACACAAAATATGGAAGCAATGAGGAGTAGGTGAGTGCATTTACAATTACAGGTGACGACAGCCTGCAATTATTAAGAACGAGTAAACAGAAAAGAAAAAATAAAAATTGAATAATTGAATAATTGAATTAATTACCAACTACTGTACCTACACATACTGTCATAACAGGACTAACGATACTAACAGTCCTATTTCCGCAACTACGTTAACTATGTTTATTAACCTATTTGTATTATTAATAACTACTAGTAACTGAACTAATTGACACTAACAGTCATTATTACAGTTTCAATAACGGTTCGTCGTAGGTGTCCCCTAGGTGTGTTGGTGTTCATATAACAAGTCATATAATAATGTAATATTAACTCTAATAAGTACATATTTATAGATAATGTTCAAATTGTGTCTATAAACGGAGCAGCGTTCATGTGACTGCAGTAACGCCAATAAAACTATCAATTGAAAATATCGCATTCGGCGTCTGCGCATACGTTACCGGCCGACCGTGACCTATATTTTGTAATCATTTAATGAATCCCTTACGGCTCTGTTACAAAAAATCAACTGTAGTATTAAGTAATAGTAGAGTTTATATGTAGGTAAATAAAAGTGGGTAACATATGGTGTAAGCAAAAACCAGAGCACATGGCAGTTTTCATCGGCACAAACAGGCACATAATGATTTTATGTATGTGGCGTGGTTGTTCACAAAAGATGAATGTCGTTTGATTGAGAAACAAGGTTTCGTCGTGCTTTGTATGAAGTTTAAAGTGTCATGGCAAACTAAGATTACGTCAGGGTTACGTTAGACGCGGCGAAGTTGTTTGCTGTAACGTTTTCGAAATTATGATAAGCAGTATTGTGCTAAAATACAGTTACTCAACACGTTATGCTATCATTTGATAAATTTACGAACACATGTATGCGAGTGGACGTAGTTAGCAGTTTTCATTTACTTATTGCGGTTGTTTACGAACATTCAGCTCGTGAATTTCTTTATTTGTTTAATAATAAATACTTTTTGCATGATTAAACTCTATGTACGTATGCTCTAATTACATTACTGAGTATAGAAGATAAATTATCTGGTCACGAACCGAGCAGTTCTTCTGTTTGGATGAGACTATTATACGATGAAAAATTCTAATCATTTGACAATATATGTTATGTATATGTAGCACGATGACCTAGCAGTAGTGGGCGGGTGATCTGTGACCTAGTTACGACACTGGTATACGTAATGGACTCGGTTTAACCAAAAACGGGAGGCATTCTCATATATTATAACAGTATAGACAAGACATGTTAGGATTTACGCTCACTGAATGATGTACCTGCCTAATGAAAAATAGAATTCGTTTTACTCGTCAATATGGCCTTAGATTGATTATTACTTTTAGAAAAATCAATAAATGGAAGATGATAAAAAAACAGGCGCATAAAGTCATTAACTGAATCACATTATTGAAATTTTGAGAAATTACATTTACCTTATTTTTATGTAATTTATTTCATATAAGGTACTGTCGTAAATAAATTTATTTGTATTATAATAACTTTAATTATTATTGGTATCAAATAGTACTTACTTGATTTTAAAAATTCACACAAATCCAAATTTGTTGAAGAAAATCTAAGAACTGAACACACTATTTAAATGTGACTAGCTAGACGTGTAGACAAAAATTGTTATTAATTCACGAAAACACTATGTCCGAACACAGGACGTCCACACTGCAGCGGTGTCTGCGACAAATTAGATTTGAAAATAGAAACATCCGTAGCTCATGCCACTGAAGATTGTTTTCAAAATGTTCACGACAGGTTAATATATTGTTTTGAGGTTAATAGACGATTTTTATAATACATAATGATTTTCTATTTCTACCTTTGTAACTTTTTTTATGTGAAGTATTTTTGTTGTACCACCAACTTTGTTTGTTTTATTAACATTGTGTTCGAGACTGGTAATATTTAGTTGCAAAATTTCGTCCTCACTCCTAATTTCGTCCTGACTTCTAAAGTCGTCCTCATTCCTTATTTCGTCCTCGCTTCTAATTTCGTCCTCACTTCTAATGTCGTTCTCATTCTTTATTTCGTCCTCGCTTCCAATTTTGTTCCTCCAACGTTTTTTTTTATATGACAATAATCGCTATTCAATTTTGACACTTGGAATTTATAGTTGGTGACGTTCTAAGGTTAAATGTAAAGTGTGAATATTTTTACACGCATTGTTTTTACGGCGAGATTCATAATGTATAATAAATTCATAAGGTGAGTTTTTTCGGAAGTAAAATTTGATTTCAAGAACACTATCAGTCATCAATATTTATAAGTGTCATTAATATTTATAAGTGTGGTGTAAGTAAGCAATATGTATTTATGACATTTAACATTATGATGCAAAATTTTAATAGTCGTTCATCGTAAAAGACACTATCGATCGTACCAAAATAAAATCAGGGTAGGAAATCATTTATTTTGATATTTTAATTACAAGCGTATGTGGCAGTATTTTAGTTTGCATTTATAATCGCTTCGCTGCGCTCACTCTTACTATTATTACTCTGTATTTTATTCTAATTCTATTTTTTACTTTGTGTTTGTTTCCATTTCTATATAGTAGACAACAAAATATTTTGGTATCATCTAAGAATAAAGCTATGACATTGTTACCATTTTTCTAGGTCACAGCTCAAACCGTAAGCTAGGTTAATGCATAGGCAGGCATATGCCTAGATAAGTAGGTACCCGTGCTGTACTGTTTTATAACGTATGCATTAGTCATTTAAGGTCATTAAATTTCAAGACTGCTCGTTATAACCGTTATCACCTTCGTTAAGCGTATGCTGCGTTCAAACGAACTACTTATAATAAATTACTTATTCATTACTAGTTCTGGGTCAGGTCGACTAGTCTGAAACCCAATTACCAATATTATTTCTTTCAAACTCTGTTACTATTATCGTGGGATCTCACCGTGGCATATAATGTTTCAGTATATTTCGCGGTGATCACTTATACTTGGCTTTTGTTACGTAACAAAAATTTACCGCGTATTTCATAACTTGATACTTTTTCGTCTATACCTTTATTGAAATGACTTCTAATGAATTCTACTTTACCTGTTTATGATGCAAGTTGATGATGTAGTTGAAAGCGTCGGTGGTCCTGTCGGCAGGGGAAACTGAAGTCAAAACAAACACGGCGAGGGCGGGGCGAAGCGAGCGTCGCGGGCGGCACTAGGGCTTGCAGTGCCGCGTGCCGTTGCGCGTGGCCGCCCGCCCCAGTAACTGCGCACTCACTTTTACTGATTCCCTTGGTTCGGTCTCTATGTAACTTGTTTACATTTGCGAATCTGTTTTGCTAAATCTTTATTTTCCTTAGAAAACTTTGTAATATGTTCTGTGAAGCAATGTTATAGAGACATTCAATACTTATGTCGGGATTATCTAGGCTTAGACCATAATATAAGTGTCCACTACATGTGTGTCACAAGGTTGGGGGAATATTTTTTCTTTCTAATTCTCGGTGAAATCATCAAGACTAAGTTTATTCCTTTTTTTGTCGTAAAGGTAATATAATTTCGTATTGTAACTTAAAATATTGCGTATTTAGGAATTGCATGTATGAGTGGTTATAAAAAGTAACTACGGTGCTATTTGTCCAGTAGCGGTGTCCGTATTTCAGTAGCCAATTACTTTTGTTAACTCATCAGCGTAGAAACGTTAACTTTTGTAACTTCGATTCTATTTTATAAATCGTACACAGTGTAAATATAAAGGGTTATGATGTTGCTTTTGGTATCAAGAACGGTTTGTTTGGGAAATTACTTTGTTAAGCGAGATTGAAGGCAGGTACTGTATGATTAACTAACAAGTAAAAAAAAAAACTGGATGGTTACTCGGATAAGGAAAAAGGTAAATAGCGATTTTTTCTAATGCCATTGGTTTTATAGCACTTGATAATATTATTGTTTATTACAATATTTTGTTAGTTGAACTTAAGTTTTGAGCTTTAAGCCATCTCGTGTTGCATTTTAAAACTACTAAATCAGGATCGCGGTCTCCATTGTTGCTCTTGTGATACCGTATTTTATTTAGTTGGTAGTTTGTTGTGTAGATGTCGCTGTAATACACTATGAACAAGTAATACGTGAGCGATGTAGGTGGCGTCCGAAAAGGTTTTCGATTATAACAACTAATAATACATATAGATAATATACGCATGTATATTATTATGTTAAATGGCCCGTAAGTCAAATATACATATATAAATTAATATACTATCAGTCATTCAAATAGCAAACATTAATGTCTTTAGAAATCTGCAATTTAATTTTAACATGAAATAGATAATTGTTCCACCTGAGCTAAGCGAGAGCGGTTGTTAGTATCTCATATGCTGATGTTTGTGCACGGTACGTCTCCTCATTGGTAATATTTGCTATTACTTGAAAAATAAATTCTTTCTGATGCTACATTGTAAAACTTAAACCTAAGTTAAAACTAAGATAATTATTACTGCGTTGTTCAGAGTTTATATGAACTATCCCTTAATAAAAACGTTTTTTAGATTGTAGTTGGTATGGGCAATAAATAAAAAATATGTGCATCTTTTTAATGCTATGTCTTTGAAAAAGATGTGGACGATGTCTGTACGATGAGAACAAAGATAGGAGGTGAACTTTCACGGCGAAAGTCTTCTAAGCCGTGAGACACTTCATACATCTCTGTATTATAAATCATGGTACACGGACGTGCAATTATCTACATAATATTATGTTCCCTCTCGTAGGGAGTTGTAATTTAAATTTTAAAATGTTCGAGTGCGCGCTCCCGCAGAGCTTAGGGCGTCCATACACTTGATTTATAGGCGCAGGTAACGGCTGAAAAATTCAAATTATCCGCCCCGCTGTAGTTCCTGCTACAAGCGGGCAAAGTTTCAAACATTTTGCACCGGCCCGCAATTATTGCGTCTGTGCATGATTAATAAACTTTACTGAAGAAACTTAAAGACAATTGACGTAAAACTTTCATAACATAATAAAAATTGCTCTAGGCGATTTAAAATCGATTGTGTTTGAAAAAAACCCAGCAAAGGTTAAAAGCACATTACCTACACCTACAGCTAACAGTATCGCCCAGTTCTGTAACGTTATTCCTAGAATTACAAAGATAGATTTGTTATATCTTCGTTACCTATACACCGAAAAGGATGTGATTAGTATCCGAATGATTGATATCTCTATAACTAAGCTTTGATCCATCGTAATTAATTATGAAAACAAGCGCAGTGCTGTGCTTGTCTAGTAATTTATGTGTGGTAGGTAACATCTGTCGCTTGCATATTTAACCTAATACGATCATATTAAGCTTAAGGTTCGTGTGATGTGTATGTGAGCGAGTTAAGCATACATACATGTATACATACATATACAGGATTTTTTTTATTTTATTTGATTTATTAAACAGTCTTTAACATCATTAAATATTATATTTTCTTTATTCAGAGTAACGTCCTTCTCATATCGAACACGACCTGTACTAGATTTACACAATTTATGCCTTGACTAGCTTCTGCCCGTGGCTTCGCGGGCGTTGAATTCGGAGTAAAACAATTCCCCATTCCCTATACCGTGAAACTTTCCTATTATCTTTGAAATATCTAAATTCATATATGCGCTACATTCTTACTTATCGTCATTAATAAATTCCGAATTGCAACTCGTGCGAAGCCGCGGACAAAAGCTAGTTATACATGTAAACCTTCCTCTTGAATCACTCTATCCATTAAAAAAAACCGCATAAAATCCGTTGCGTAGTTTAAATGATCTACGCATACATATACATAGGCAGAGGAAGAAAAAGCGACTTTGTTTTATACTACATATTTACATATATGTATGTAAAGAAGATAGATAATTCCGATAAACAACTTTAGAGGAGGGTAAGAATATAAAAAAATGTTGTTACATAATTGCCTACTTTGGTATTTGCCTACTGAAATTACAATAAAAAATCGGACTTAACAAAATGAGTCCTGAAATCGTCTCACTAAATAGATACAGTGTCACTTCAAAATATGTAGTTTTATGAAGAAGTTAACACAATCGAAAGCAATCTTTATAAACATTATTGAAGAGTTGGAGATCACGTAGTTTATAAAAAGTATAATAAGAAGTGTAGGAGCGAGGTTGATTCCACCTCTAATTGGGATTGCGCCAATCCCGCCCGGGGCCTATCCTATCCGCCTTACAGTTCGCTGCTGTAATAAAATAAGCAGTTTTTCCGATTCGACGTTACATCTTGTCGCTTCGTATTCTAGCGGCAACATTCGTTTGGAGAAAATCTTGCGGTGTGTCGGTCTCTTGCGGATTGCGTGAACGAATTAGCTTTGGTTACATTTTGCAGATGGAAAATGTAAACAGAACTAAAAGATTTGATAAGCATTAAACTTATAGCGATTCATCTTGTAATTATTTATTTATTGAAGGCAGCCTACGAGATTTAAAAAAAAAACAAGTTATCATCACATGTGTAACAAAAATTATGATTACACTTATGATGGTAAATAATGATTTAACTGTTTTACTACAAATAAATGAATAACAGATACCTTTTTTTCAACCCGGAAAAAAAGGTGCAGCTGGACCGGGTCTCCTCTCATAGTGAGAGTGTTTTAGGCCCTAGCCTATTATATTGGCCAAGTGCGGATCGGTAGACTTCACTCGCTACAGAAAATCTAGACAACAGTACAAACAGTACAAATACAGACATTTGTTCATGTTCCATAATTAATATGACACGTACGTATATAAATATTAGCAGGAAACTGTGAAAGACCGTATCTACATATGTTCAAGTTGTTTTTCTTATCTCTCCTGAGACACTGTTCCGATGATGCCATAACAAAATTACTTGCTCGACAGATGTTAAGGTTTTCTCCTTGACTTTATTTTTTGTATGAAAATAATCTATAAGTGAAGAAACGGGGGATACAGCATAGTTGCCAAATGTTAATTTATATCACACAACGCATTGAAAATTATTTGTACTTCGGCCTAGGAATAGCGAAGTAGCCCAAATGAGAAAATTAGTTTTGTTACTCAGTAGGCGTATTTGAATCATAAATATTGTCTAAGATCGGTAGAAGTATGTAAAAGTACGCGAATTTTACAGTTACATAATATTATATTAAACATGTGACAAATTTTGCGGCCCAAGTTTGTAGGTATTTGACGCAACAATACCTACATACATGCTCTATGTACGAGTAGAACGGTTCAGGAATCATGGCGTTCTTTAATAAAAATAAACTTCATTCCTTCTGATATATAATGTGAAATGTGTCAAAACTCAGATCATTTTTCCATGAAATGTAATTTTATGTAATACAGTTAACATTAGCTGTGTTTGTAAGTGTGGTATTTAACGTCGAGCAATGTTTAATATTTTGAAGAAATACCTCTATGGCTTTTCGGTGAGTGTATTATATTGCACTGAGCGGATAATGGGCTGTCCGTCGCAGAATATTGCGTCTGCTGAGCTTGTCTGCAGATCATGCTAAACTTCTCTTCGTATTATCATCCAATTTTTGCGGCTTTACAGAAAAGTATATTCAGACAGGAATTAAGCGTACATATTTTACTAAATGTCGTATTAAGATCACGTAAGCAGAAAGACGTTGTTAACGTTGTTTACCGTGTCTGTTAATTGGGAACTGAGTAAAATCGTTAGTGGTTGGAGGCGGCAAGGGAGGCGTTTACTCACAGCTACACAACATTTTACTCGTACGTTCGCAATTAACGCACTCAAGCTCACTGCACGCGTTCTATGTTTGACACTTGCCAATATTCTTTCAACTATTTTTTAGTACGTCAGTTCAAACTTGCGTTAGTATGAAAATGCTCTTTTCTATCGCACGAGCTCTGCGCCATTGGTCATTACACTGGCCTTTATACTTAAACGTGGGCTTTTTTTATTAATCTTCTTCGTAATTAATGCCCGTAAAACACGTTGTTATAGGAAATATCTCAACGGGACGTAGTTAGTTTCAAATGATATCAATTTTCGTTAATTGTTCAAATATGCTCGTAATGAAAACGGTGAAAGATTTTCTGTTCGATACACGTAAAGTTGCAAATAACAAAAGTTCCATTTCAAGTTTCTTTCAGTTTTGATATTGTCGTGAATAATTTGGGCGGCACTTCGTAGCAATGATGTGTGAACGCGCAGATTCAACCCAGCGTCGATAAATATACCTTTGGGAAATGACTGAAAAATTCTGCAAGAGCGGCTTCCTCGACGACTCTGCAGGACTCTGACTCATGGATTTCCAATTATGGTTTAATTTAAGAAAAAACATATTTTAGACTTTACACAAATAATATTTGGAATAATATTTAATTAATATTTGGAATTGTATAAAAAATTAGTTGCTATTCATTACACGCAATGCTGATAAATATGTCGCACCTCAATTGCTCCGGAAGAGCGCTGGCAACACCGCCAGCCAATTGATTAGTAGAAATTATATCTTTACTTATGCGAAATTCTGGAGATTTAAAATTATCGAAAACAATTTCTCACACAAATATTTTTTTAACTGTGCTATAACCATAGTTCTCATGTTTAGTGGATATTGGGCTGTGCGAAAACGTTGAAATCATTTCCATCGACATAAATATCGGAACGAGATTTAGGAGGCAGATACGGTTTGCGGCAAGACGGGCGCGGCTCATCGTGGGAAATATGAAAATTGGAATCGCTCCGATACCGAGCCAAATAAATTCGGTCCCTATTTTCCAGCGGACCCCAATGTTGCTGGTGTATTTCTTTGTATACACTATTATTATTGCTGTATATGTCGAGAGGAAAAATTATGAAAGCATTCTTACAGTACTAATGACGTGCATAGAGTTTTAGTTAATGTATTGAAACTGTGTATAACAAATTACAATTGTCATCAGCATTTTCGGCGGATAAGGTTTGGAACAGATATTTATTACTTGTTAATTTCATAAAGTTCATATTAAACATCATTCATACCATTACCATCAGTGACATACCTACTTGCGCATCCGATTACAGTCAGTAACATACTAACACATTATATTATGGCATTTTATACATACATTGTAATCAATTGTACTTTAAAATTTGGTATTTGGCCGGATTAAGTTAAGGCGGTTTAATGGTTGGGCGAGTGCGATTGTACTAGAGCCGCACCTATCTATATGAGGTACACACTTTGAGTGGAGCGTGGAATCGGGACGGGTTGGATGTTTTGTCGGGAAGAGTTTAATACGTTTCACCCCCGGGCGGCTAGCGAATCGTATAATTAGTATCGAGCTACCTTGAATCAATTAGATTTTGTTCAGTTACGGCTTACGATAATCCTCATTTCGTTTTCCGATTTCTAATCGGATGTGATGGCAGGTATACGTGAAATATTATGAGTTAGGAGTCCTCTGTTTTAAAACCTCCGTATCCCAGACAAACCAATATAGTTGTAAGACTGAGTTGATTTTAAGACTGATTTTTTCAGAAAGTTGTATAGTTTTTAATGTTTAAAAACGTTATAATTGATCACTCTGGTTTTTCACTGTATTGGAGTAGCGTGGCGTAAAGGGTTCAAGAGTACAGTTACGAATAATCCTCTACCCAATAAATAAATGTGTGTTTTGCTGTAATGAATGCATCGAATAAGTTCAATATGTATGAAATATAATATTGTGTGATTAAAGTCATTCTTCAATTCATTTATATTAAATAAAATGATACATCTTACAAAATATTATGAAACGAGGTGTATTTTCATTTTGTAAAGTTTGTCAGTAAAGCAGGTGTCGAAGTTAGTTGCTTAGTATTCCGCCGCCGCTCGTAGAAGCCTCCGGTCTTAGTAAAGATCTTACAATCTCTGGATTACTTGCGTACGATTCTCTGTCTAATTGACTGTATAATTTAGGCTGCGTCTTTACTCACTTTATAATAAGTTTTATGCAATTAACAACAAGCCGATATGATCCCAATATTATGTTTTTCAAATGTTCGCTTTGATTTTTTGTTACTATTCTACATTTAGGCTTTTTAACTCACAAAGTTAAATGTAGAGACGAATACCATTTTTGAATTATGAAAATAGTATCAAAATAATTTCTTCAACGTAATAACCTTATACCTTTCCTGTATTTTTTAACGTCTCAATAATTTAACAATAATGAATGTATAGGGTTGGATTTTTTAAAATCATCCCGATTTCGTTGGACATGTTTATTTTTTCACCAATAATTTTGCTCATTCATAATTAGTTCCTTTCAGACGGGACGCTCCGGGGCGCGCACGGCAGCGAGACGACAAAGCGACAGAGTAGCCGGATAGAAATTGCCGTGAAAGCTACTGACGACTCCGAAGACCGTTCGTTACCTACGATTTTAGGCTCTTAATATTTATTCCAGACCCAATTATTTTAAAATTCGAATAAGTTTTGTAAAGTTTTCTTTCCGATTTACTCGTACTTTATGCGGCATTGATAATTTTTTATATAATATTGCTTTGGTTATTTATTAGTAAGATTAAAATTGAGCGTTGAAATGCAAGTTTTGAATAAATTAATAGCGTTTTATAACCTTGCTTATTCCGGTCTGTAAAAGACTATTCTTTGTTGTATGTAAGATATACTCCTTTTTGTATGTATGTAAAATATTATTAATTTACATATATACAACAAGGAGTATACATAAGAGCAAAAAGCAGTAGTAGCCTATTCGTTTGAATTTTAGTTTTAGTCCTGGCACGCGCCGCTGTCTTTATAAAGCAATAATAATTTTACGTTTTACAAGTCAATAATAATTTAACTATGCTCCGGTAGAGCGCAACCTTTTAAAGTTTAATACTGTGTTGATAGGTTCTCAAATATCATTCAATCGAATAAAGAAAAACAGTCTTCATTATTTCATTTCTTAATTGATTAATAAAACGGTCAAGTGGTATGGTTAATTTACTTTTAAATTATGTTTTCAGTTTTATCATGACAGGTACGTGCCAAAATGTATGCTTAAGCAGATTTGTTTACGTACGAGTATAAATATAAGCGGCTCATTTCAATCTGTGCCAAGTTTTACGTTGTTTAAAATAAGAAAAAACGGTGTCGTACGAAGTAAAAACTGCCCGAGCGGAGTGTACGTCCGTCCAATGTTTTGAAAGAAACAAATAAGGCAAACACAAATAGTCAACTGCGCCCACCGCTGCAATACAAATATAGCACTTCCGATTGACTACAGGCGGAAAGATATGGACGGTCGATAATCCCGTATCGCCTACTAAAGTCACTATGCAAAAATATACCAATTGTAATTTTTTAAGCAATTGTAATCTTTAAGGTTTATATATGATACTCTAATCTGTAGTCGATATTATTGACTCGTATATATTATTTAACATAAAAACCACTATCCACTCAAATATGGTTCCACGATTGTACAATAATAATGTTCGTAAAGGTTGCAACATTTACCATAGCTGCATTAATACCAAATGCTAAATAATACGATTCCGTGATCTGCAGTCGGCCCTATTGCGCCGCCGCCTCGCTCGCCTCTGCCGTGCAAATCCTACTTCATGAAATGAGAATTTAATTGACTGTAAAGAGCATGACAATAGGATACCTTTAATGCCCCAGCGCGGAGCATATTTCAGTGATGCTTTAAACAACATCAATTCTATGGGTATAAACATAAATGAGATATATTTTCCACAATCAATAATTTATTAACATAAATCATTACTATGTAATATAAAGTATGTTACTAACTTGAGCTTAGGTACTCATTGGAACGAAAGTCATTTGATCTGTTTTTCCTTGTTACGTATGCTTCCATTTTACTTGTAGTTGTTATTTCTTGTACTTGTATGTTGTCAGATTAGTCAGGTAAGAGACTCGTATGACAACGGCCTCACTGACAATGATCATTACAGTGCTTTTTGCAACTCATCGATAATGTTTCTATTGTTGTTTCCACATTGACTGTTATGACAATGAGGTAAACAAATGCGTTCTAAATTCGGATTATCGTAATTCCGCAGACCGTGTGGAAATAATACTAAGTCCAGGTACCTATTTGGAACTTCAGCTTTCGTAAATTTGAAATATTGCACCTGTTAGGAGGTTACGATTTCTTTTCCGACGGATTTACGAAAGTTTGTCATTCTTAATAATTCTAAGTCATTCTTAAGCGACTTTAACGGGCAAACGTATACGATATGGAAATAAAGAAGTATACATTAAAAGAGGGGAATCATCTAAATATTATTTGTATTAAGGCGCATAGACAATCCGTTTGATTTCATGGTGAACATAAAGCGATGATATTGAAGAATAAATGGGTTGCTGAGGGTTAAACTTCGATACCGGTCAAGGAAAAGGTATATTTTAATTTTGAAAAGAGAAGTGGTTCATGTCATCAAAAAAGTATTTTTTTATCTTGTTATTGTTAGGTGAAGTAGGTAAGGTGTGCTGTAGGAATTCAGAATTATATACAGATAAAAGTTCTGGTTTTTGCACTGTTTGCGGATATGTTTCTTCTGTTTTATTTCTTAAAAAGTATATTTGGGTATTTCTTGATTTCATCATTGGGTGTATTTGCAATTCATGTCTGGAATCATCTTTTATCTTCTGGAAATCGACTTGATCGGAGATAGGAGAAAAGTCGTTAATTAAGTTGGTATTTAAAATTGTAGGTTTCGTGTTGTTGGAATAATTTATAAACTCACTTCTATTTATGTCGAAAACGTTCGGCCTAGCAGAATTTTTAATTGAGTTTTTAAGTTGTTTCCTTCCATGAGTCAACTGATTAATATTTAAAGTCTGAGGACGCAGTTGGACATTTTTAATTTTTGCATGATTTCGAGAGTTTGTTTGAGCTGCCTCCATAACATTGATCATATTTTCGATCTCTTGTAAACTCAACGCAGGCGCTGTTGAGGCTACTGTTTCAACTTTATTCTCAATATGAAATAGTAATTCGTTGCTATTTTTAAATCTATCGTGTCTGTATCTAAGGGGATATAGATATTGTAAAGGCGATCTTACAGATCTTTCCCAAAAAGTACGAGGTCCGTTTTCGCTAAAGAACGGTTTTTCATTTGATTGTTCTTGAACCTTTTCTATTTCTAAGCTGATTTGGCGTTCATTGTCAGCATCGATTGTGCGTATTAATTTTGCTATCTGTCTTCCAAGATTGGAATAGTATGAATCATCTGATTGACCATCTCTCGAGTTAATAATTTGCTGGTTCATTCTTCTGCTAGAGTCCAATGGAAAATTATAGACGTGATAGTTTTTTTGCGACCATTCGCGAGGATCAGCCATTTTGTTCTTTTTTGGTGAATTATTTACACCATAAGCTTCTAATGGAACATTTTGTGTCTGGTTTTCGTTTGTTCTATGGATTAACTGTGATAAATATTTAAAATCTACATTTTCTTGCTCAGGTATGTCAAACACATCTACAGGGGAGATTTCATCTTTAAAAATAATGTCTTCCACGTTATTATTTGGCATTAATATATCAGGCGCAGTCAGCTGATTGTAGTTATTTATAGGTTTTCTATCTTTCTTAACAGGTGAATTATTCATTCTGTGGCGTAGTCGCTGTAGCTGTAAAATTATATAATTAGTAATTTTATTATGGAACGAAATGTGTGTGAAACGAAATTTGCTCGTTTACTCACGGCTTTCTGTCGAGCTTCATTCGTCGGCTTAAAATAATCCGAGCTGAAAAGTATTAAGAAATATGTTGAAATGCTGTCTCTTTAAGTGTTATTAATAATACAATGTTTATATAAAAAGAATATTACGGTAAATTCTCGTCGATAGGAATATTTTCGAACGATTTGGCTCTTCCCCTTTTCTTCTCTTTATAACGATTTCTACCCATTCGCATCGGTCCGCTTTAAATAAAAGTATAATATTTATCAGGTATATATAATAGTATTTTTTTTAACATAACATAATTGTTATATATTGAATAATATTATCTTGGGTCACTTTATACACCCAACCATTTGATACGAAATTAGAATTCGTACTATGTTATTAGAGCAGGTAAACATACTCGACATCTAAGTCAGTCCTAAGCCATGTTCATTGTAGAACATTTCATATTAATATTTAAAAAAAAAATCATTTCTTACTCTGTTACCGGGTTCTTAACATCGGAAATCGTGGTTACATCTAAAGCGGTCGTTTTAGTTAAATCGTTTGTCGTTACATCATTCTTTATTGTTGTTATATCTGTTGTTGAAATATCAGTTGTTACAATTGTACTTTCTTGACATTGTCCTGCAAGACCTGGAATGGTATTATAACGTTAGAAATTTTATTGTAGATAACCTTTAATATCTCTATGAAACATTATTAAACTGTACAAACCTGGATAGGGCAGGTAAGGCGGTGCTGGCATTACAGGAGGTACTGGTACCGCTGGATACATAGGTATTAAAGGTGGAGGTGGCAAGCCTATTGGCGGATAGAAAGGGGTATCCTTTTGTGGCAAGAATATAAATGAGGGTAATTGAGGTTTCGGTTTTTTGTTTATCATTACTATTTTCTTGTGTCCATGACCCTCGTCATCGGAATCGAAAGATGAGTCGCTGTCGCTTGTGTCGTCCGAGCTGCTATCGTCGTCTAAATACTCGTTTTCGAAAGATTGTTGGAACAAGCTATCGTCCTCCGCTATTTGTAGTAACCTTCCTTTAACGTCTTTTCTTCCAAATTTGTGTTTATTTTGTTTTCTTCTTCTCGCACGCCGTTTTAATTTCTTGTGCTTAGAGCCAGAGCCACGGCCACTTCTTCTTGTCAATAAACTATCTTTGTTTGTTTTATTTATCACTTGATTCTCTATTGTTTTAAAGAATTGGTTGTACAGCCAGTCACCAAGTTCGTTAGCATTTTGTGCAATATCATTTACATGTTCATCTATTTTACTTTGTGTAGTTTGACTAGGCAAAGTGCCCGTTTCTGTTTCATCCAGTAGGGAGTCGGAAACCTGGACTCGAGTTGGATGTGGCATATAGCGTCTATAGTTTTGTGTTAATTTGATACTGAAAAACAGATATTTTAAATGCTATAAGAGGCGGGAAACGCAAGTGGCATGTTTCGTTAATAATGATTACGGTGGTAACAAATGCTTAAAAGTAAGCGAATTACTTAGGTTCACATATTTTGGTTTCAGTATCAAAGTAGTATCCTGGGTGACAGTGGCAACCGATCACACAGCCAGGAATTCCATCTATACAGTACTCAAATCGGCCATGTGCCCCACATTCTGTAAAATAATATAGGTTTGTAAATACATTTATTTTAGTTTTGATCTTGATTTCTTCTGTCTTAATTCTGATGATTAAAATAATTATTTGCATTTATTCGTTTCAAAAATTTCGCAGAAAATACAATATATGGTTATCATTTCAGTCATCATCAACACTGTTTATTTAATGCACATACTGTATGCTATAGGTAATGGCCTCGGATAGATATGCCACTCCTGGCCCCAGCAAAAATCTTACGCTTGTGACCTCGCAGTGGTTGGATTACAAAGGTTTATATGATCTGCCCTAAACTGTCTCCGTCGCATAAAAGTCGACCGTTAGAAAGATCCTATCACAAATGCTAAGGATTTCTAAAGCAAAGCGAAGCGAAAAACCTGGGAACAACGAGAAGGAATAGACTGGAGGAAGCAATTTGCGTCCGCTGATAACCGGTATGCTCGTAATATTGCTTACCAAAAACACCGTCACTTGCTGCATGGTAACATGGCAGCGTCCACAGAAATATCAATTTCCACGTTACCATTGAGTACAAAATGTTTATTTCAAATTAAATTTTAGTGCATATTTATTTCTATTTTACTTTTTGAGTACATACAATTCTGTGTACAATTATATGTATAAATGGATCTCTCGACACAATCGTAGTTTTCCGAGTATTGTTCGAGAATGTTTCAATGATTATACAAAACAACCATTACGATAGTGCGGCAAACAATGGTTCAGCTTTTTTACTTTATTACTCCAGGCTTGCATTGAAGGCGTGGAAAAAGGACTAAATAACACAAATCCTCTTTATGAACTTCGTGCCTAATAAGGTGATGGTTAGATAATTTTTATTTGTTAGAGGTATAAAAACGGAATGGAATAGATAATTTGTGTTTTTATAAATAACACTTAGCTATAATATATAAGCATTACGAATCACAAACTTATTTTGTTAGAAGAGAGAAGATGTATGAAGGAGTGATGTATGAAGGAGTGATGGACACAGGAAAAAGCACGTCGAGCCTGCTAGGATGATAGAGATATTTGGCACTCGGTGCTTTCTGCGTACCCTACTAGGGACATGGCGTGAAGTACAATAACGATTACTTAGGCTTTTGCTCAACAGTTGGACATAATATTATATTCTGTAAAAAAATAGGTAGGTGTTACACACTTCGGATTGTACGACATTTGACTGTTGGCTATTGGTTTCATTTAATCAGAAAGTCGATACAATTGAATTAAAGAAAAAACAAGGCATAAAAATGATTTTTAATGTGCAAAATTTTAAATAATAACAACAATGTAACTATTTTTTCTTTATTTTGCGCAAAGAATTTTACAACTCAATCCTAATTTTACATTCATTAAACATCTTCGCCAAGATCAGGAATGCCTTTAAGTCCCCTGGAAAGTAATTCATAAAAACGCAAAGTAAGTCGCTATGCAAAGTTTAAAAAATACATAAAAGATGTAAGGATATGCGAATTAAAAATAATAAAGCAGGTAGCTAGAAACACACGTAATTATTACTTTTAGCGCACAATGTTTAACGTGCACTTTGTATGAATTTAATAATGTATAATTTTGTAGATAATTACGAACTTAGAGCAATCCTCAGGTAAAACACATTTGTGAGTTCGGTCGTCTCTAACGTAGGGCGGCAGGCACACGCAGCCCGCCTCGCAGAACGGGTAGCAGGGCTGCAGGCGCTCCCGCGGGTTGTCGCACGAGATCGCCGCACACCCCGCGAAACACGATTCAAATCTACTCAAATTATATCAATAAATCACAGATTTACATCTGTAAAAGCTTTAAAAACAAAACAGAATGTTCGTAAAATAAAAATGCATTTGTGTAGTTAATTTTAAATTCCTACTCATCTCCATCATGAATAGCTGAAAGACCATTTTGTGATTACGACTCTTGACTGATAATATAATGGCGTGATATTCTGGTATCTGAAGTGAAACACGATTAAGTTTATCAGCCAGGAACTAACTAATGAACTACTTATTTGCTATTTTGAAACTAAAAAACTGTAGGCTTGAGATATAAAACAGTTAGTACCTTTCATGTAGTCTTTGGCAATTCAACGTGGGCGATGTTTTTTTCTGAACAGGTTTTTCTCTGCAACGGAAGGTATTGTACAATATTATTAACCAGAAACAATGTTTGGAAAATGGTTCTTATGTTTTTATATTAAAAGTAGCTTACAAATCAAGAACTGCATGCTCTAATTCAGAGCTTCTAACATTTGGCAGATGTTTCGCTTTGTACTGACTATCGTGTCTTCTGCTGTCTTTATAATTTAAACTAACGTCACGTTGTCTGTGTCTTTCTTTTCCTGGATAATCTCTTAAGTCTACGTCGTCTGCATATTTTACATTATAGTTCTCGTATCTTCTTCTATCCTCCCAGTCTTTGTGTTCCGATTCATAAGGTTTTTGTAATACTTTTTTTCTCCAATTCCTTCGGTCATCAAATGAATTCCTTTTGCTGCTAATAATCTCATCATAATCGTAACTATATCGGTTCGCGGATGCAATTACGTCGTCTGAAATTTTTCCAAAAATATATAATCTACTTACATTGTTTATTTGTAAATGTTATTTCGATTGCAAATATTATTTACATAGTAATAAGGCCAGTAGTAACAATTTCCTCATTGCTGCTAAGATGTTAGTCGCTCCATACTTTAGCGCAGAAAATGAAGCTTATTATGTTTTACGTTTCAATTTAATGCTACTTCACGTTCCTAATCGTGCCTATAAAAAGAGCTGTTTGAAAAAAAAAGAATTTCTCGTGGGTATAACAGCTTGTATAAAGGATAAATGTTGTATTTTCTGGTATGAAATATAAAATAAGATCCCTCCTTGCGTCTATAATAGAAAACAATAGCTGTGGGCATATTGACAACAATGGCAGGTATATTTCCTTTGATTAAATATTTATGTTTAAAGGTAATTGCTACCTCACGGAAGTTCTATTGATAATTATCGAGTTAATTATTTTTCTGTTGTCTGTTTTACGTAACAATGTATGTAAATCGTATTTCTTTCATTAGTTTAGTGTTGCCAATTCGACTATTGGAAATAGGCAGCAATATCCATGTTAAACTTTACCCCTTCAAATTGTCATTTCGTGTTGCAGTTGCCATTGACACATATTTGTACATAGTAAATGAAATACACGGACACTTCGAATCAAAACAAGCAAATCGGGCACTTATTTAAAAAAAACACATACGAATAATATTATATTTAATAAAACCATCTTTCACGCCATCGCTTTTTTTGGTAAACTGATTAATCTATATCTGATGTTATGTATTATTCTTGGGTCATAGTGGTCGTTCTTGATGAACTCCGAAATTATTTATGCAATCCTAATACAATATTACAAGTTGTATGTAATTTGCCCCAACTTAAAAGAATGAAGCCGAAATTTGACAACTGAAAGTAGGAGTAGTCTAGGGATTCTAAAATACTTTCTTGAGTTTATACGTGAGTTTTCCTGTTTTTTTTTTCTTTTGTTATCAGGACTCTTATTCTACTAACAGGACTCTTATTCTACTAAGTTTACTGTAATTAACTAACAAATTATGGATTATGTCTGAAATAAATGATTATTATTATTATACGATAATTCTGTGTTTTTGCTACTACAGAGACATTAAATTTATTTGATGGCTATCCTGACAGCGTCATTTTGGAGCATTTTCCTCGGCAGCAGCGGCTTGAGCGGCGGCGGGGCGATGACGATGTTGAAGTAGTTGCCCATCCTGGCTATTCCTTGATCTCGTTTGAACTCCTCAACCTGAGCGCTGGGCGCACGTTCATTGTCATTAAAATCAACGATTTCTTCGTGTTTGTTGTAAGTTCGTGTCATTGTATTCGAGTATTTGGGTGTATTCATTTTGTCAGCGCGTTTGGAAGGAACGGGTATTCCCATCTGAGTGCTGAAATAGAATATCCAGGGAATTACATAAAGTTCGTTTTTGTTGACTGAAAAATTCTTCTGTTGTGTTAGGTTTAGAGTGTTTAGAATTTTTGAAATTTTTTCATTGGCCTATCGGATTGGATCACTGTTAATAATTTGAAAAGTATTCAGACTATTATTTTCGTTTTATAAATACAATCATTTTTATACATTTAATTAATGAGTGATTTCGTTTTTAACTTATTGTCTGGTTGCCATTAAACCATAGATACCTATAGCGAAAATCGTATACCAGATAAATATATGGAGAGTAAATGTAATGTAATGTAAAACCGTACCAGCTCTTGCATTGAACACATTATATAGAAAGTTTTCTTTGTTAATAACTTCAAATGAATATCTTTCGTTAGATTGTTCCGAGCTGTACCAACGGGTCGGCGAGGAATACCCACGGGGAGCAGTCTTGGGGCAGCACGCATTGGTGGGTGCGGTCGTCGCGCACATAGGGCTCCGCGCACACGCAGCCCGGCTCGCAGTACGGGTAGCAGGGCCGCAGGTGCGAGCGCGGGTTGTCGCACGACACCTCGGCGCACCCGCCGAAACACGGCTCGTACACTTCGTTTGTCCAGTAGCAGGCTGTTTATGAACAATATACACTCAATTATACTCCTCTACCGCCCATTACATGTCCCCGAAAACGTTGCTTTGCCATATAATTTCTAGACGTTTATTTAATATCTGACACTGTGATGGTAGCACAGTCTGTCGGATCCGATGTGAAACATTCTAAAATCAACAAATTAAAAATCAATAGAAAATACATTTTCCAGCTTACCAAATTGTGAATCTAAACCATACTCAAGTACCCTTGAGCACACAAAAAATTGCAACAAAATCGGCCCAGTCGCTTAGGAAGAGTTCAATGACATACACACGCACACAAGAAATATATAGTATAAGATAAGATATAAAGATATAATTCTTACACTTCATAAACACAGGAATTATGTACGGTATTTTTTGTAGGAATATATAATTCTGACATACTGCAAGATCTAACTATTAATTTTAGTTTCTTTATAATATAAAGTCTGCACTCTGGACAGATATGGGCAATGTAATAGAATTCGCATGAATTTGCAGTGTACGAAATGTGGAAATAAAGCTATCTAAATCTAAAGGTGAGTACTATATTTTCTGTCTTTTTGCACCCGTTTTAACGCGGCCATTACGAGCCCCCAGGGTGCCGCATATACTAGAGAACACTTACAATGGCCTAAGTTAGATTCACATCTTTCAAGTGCTAGAAGTCTTTTACTTTCGAGAAAGTAGGTAAAAAAGTTGTGTAATAAGGATGTATATAAATAACAATAACAATTCAAAATAATAAATAGGTTATTGTTAAGGATGTATATGAATAATAATAATAATAATTCAAAATAATAGGTTATTGTTAGGAGTAAAATGGAATAATTAAATCCAATAAAACACAGTTACCACTGAGTTATGGTTAATTACCTTTCTGTATCTTGTCCTCGTCCCTGCATTGTCCATAGAAAGAATGAGAAACGGCTAAGAATAATATATATTGTTTCATTTTCTTTATATATCTTTTGCAACACTTAAAACTTCAATGTGACCATAAAACGGGTTACTAGAATTCAGGAAATTGTGTGTTTCTCCGATCGAAGTCCAGTGAACGCTGTGTAAAGTTGTTTTTATAGTGATATTTAGTTAGCGACGGCAATAATTAATATGGTTGGTGTACTTGGTCTTTCGAAAAGGATAGAGTCGTCATTGCAGTGTGATAAGGGTCGGTGTTTGGTAAACATAGCGAGAGCCGAGTTAAGCTGCGTTTGATTGAATTATTGCTTGGTCGGCTACCTGCGGGCGAGCTGTGCGAGGCTACGTACCACGAATGCCGCGATATTACGATGAAATGAAACTCGTGAGGGATCAACTTGTATATTCTATCTTTATTAATTGTAAAAGATATTTTAACGATCCAAAAAATTAATATCGTTAACGAATTACAAAAATATATACATCTAAAGTATCTTACAGCAACATGTTCAGAATTAAGACAAAAATTAAAACTGTTCCTCTTACACTATTTGTCAAGTATGCACTATGCAGCCTATTATATATTTTATGTCGACGGTCAGGTTAACCGGTGCAAAATGTAGTTAAGATAGCGAAATTGATGCTACGTTACGTATTCATAACCGAAATGCATGTTTCTGACCGAGAGTCTGTTATCACTTATCGTATAATAGCGCAATAACCGTCACTATCCCGTAACAAATAAATAAGTCAGATTTTATGTGTGGCATTTTCGTTCAGAAATTTCTTCGATAGCAAGTGTGGCGGACTACATACATATATTCACCAGGAAGCCCACATCGATCCATGTTAAAGTGAGACAGATTTTGAAAAACAAGAGAATAAAAATGTTTTTTTGAAGACTGTACCTTCTCCCCGGCGTTTATGGCTCCAGTCGTAGTTTTGACTTTTAAGGTGGTTTCAGTAGTTTCAGGTTCGAGAAGTTAGGTTCAATACTCTTCGCCATACATATTTATATATGCCTAAAAGTTGCTTAGTAACTGGTCGAAAAGTTTTTGTATACGAAAATTACTATTACTCAATAATGTTTTTTACTGTATCGACAAACGTACTTGTAGTTATATTAACGGGACAGTCTGGACAAAAATGCTGGCTAACCATACCACACTTTCGGTGCGGGGCTGGCCAATGAAATAAAATACGAAATATGTATGTATGTATGGGCTGCGTGTAGTAACATGCTTTGGATTTTTCAGAATTTTACGATTTGTTGTCGATTTGATTTTATGTTAATTCTTTGACACTTTTTTGTTGATTGTGTTACATGTGATATTCTAAAGTAAACAATTGTATTCTTGTGAACAATTTAAATATGTTTGTATTTTGATATTAAGTTATTAGGACAACGTACTATGTGGATTTGTTGTCCAATTTCACTTTCACAAATAAATTATTTCTAGTCGTAAAGCTAGACATTAATTAAATATTAATAAAATGATTAACATGTAGTGTAGAAAGCACCGTTTGTCTATAGAACCGCTTTGTTGGTCTATGTGTATAAATAATGATCTGGTTTATAAAAGGGAATAAAATTAAGAACTTTCTATGTACTCGTGAATAATTAAATGTTAGTACCTGCACTGCGACATCAGGACCTACACTATAATAATGAAGAAAGTTACACTCGCGTCAACTTCCAGATATTTTGCAGTTTGATGCAAACACAGTTTTTACTGCGCACGTGCTTGGTGTGGAGTGAGCATCCTACGTAGGTATTTACGATACACCAGACTATAAAATGTAGTTCGTGAAACTTAAGGTTAATAGATTCCATGGAGTTAGTTAAAGAGTCAGCAACTCCCCTGATGATGCAGGTGTGTATAGACGACGCTGTAATCCATCAGGTACCCGGTATCTTTTCAGTAAAAAAACAGTGGAGAAAACAGGAAGTTAAACTGTATGGAAAATATGTACGACATATTTGTTATTGGCAAAAAGCTGTTTTATAGGTAATAGCTGGAGAGAGATTGAGGCGTTTCGAATACACGAGTACGTCAAAATTACTTCACAAATAAAATATGATTGCATGTGATTTTTTATTACAACCCCGTTCGAGAAATTCCATTTCGGGATGAAGTCATAAACACCCACCTCTAGCGTGGGTGCAAGGGAATCTCGCCGCGGCGGTCTGCTGGGATTTGGAACATTTGTAACACAGTTTATAACAATAAATATACCGAATAACGAGGTTATTGTCGTTATAACAAATAAATACGTTTTATTTCAGCACGTATTTAAAACCAAATTAATATACTAAAATAGCCGTCTAAATTAGCGTCATCGCCAATTAACGGTTTATATATATATGTATAAATTGGAATTGAATTACCTCTACAGTGGGACGAAGCAGACCTTTACATTTGGGATTCGATTTTAGATTTAATCGTTATAGTAACCTCTTTTAACTGAGACAGCGAGTCCATTTTACATGCATTAACCTTCGTAACTGAGATAATATCATTTTATTTGTTTACTTATTCTTATTCTACCCGCAAATTGCGCACTTAAATAATTTTGAGCTGCAACGACCATCAGTTTTAGCTTTGCTTCACTATTTATAACGATGTTCATTTGAAAAATGCCGAAACGAAGGCTATTTATTCATACCCGGATACCGATCTGAGCCACCGGGAAAGTGGAATACCTATATAAGCGACACAAATTTTCAGATCCCTTTGAGTATCACTTAACTAGGTTCCACTTTACAGACTAAATAAATTTCTATATGTGATTGCTCAAATCTTTATTTTAACAGAATGAGGTATTTAAATCTCATACTTCTATTGTTGCTGCGTCTATTTGAAAACAATATCATTTAATAAGATAATTGAAACAAGTTTTGAAATATCGGCGTTACTTATTATGGGGTATATTCGTTGACATTAGGGACATGACGAGTTCTATGGGCTATCATCAATGCGGTAATTTTAAGTAATAGTGGATGTATTTTGGATTCCCTGCACGAGCTGTACAAATTACGACTAAAGCGATCTGTTGCCCCTCGAAATAAAAGCCTTTCGATTGCCCAGCCCTTTCTTATCAAAACAAGCATTAGTCACGTACAATGCACTTAGAACTGTATTGTTTTAGAATTAAGTTCAAATTTCCGCGACGGCACAGTCTAAATGAGATATATCCGTAGGAGCCACACAGTATTTGGTCTCTTGGGTCTAGGAACTCCGATATATTCTTGCGGCGGGCGGCGAGCTGGCGAGTCTTCAACATTAGTGTCAGCAAATACGACAGGTCAACGTGTCCTGAAACAGTAACGACCAGTAATATGGTTCCTTACGTCGCCGATGGTTCAGTTTCCTGGACCGTTTATTGCGTTTATTCGTTTCTGTTTAACATTGGAAAAACTGCACGAGAAATTTGAATCAGAATAGCAAAAAAGGTGATTTTTACGACTGTGGTGTTTTCATTATTTTAGGCTTACTGTTTTTTAACTGAAAAGTAATTTTACATCGTGTTACACATGATACCGGCTTGTTATATGCAAGCATAGAATTAACACGCGAGCTCACCGCACAAATATTGTTTCAGGTCTAGAACGATCAGTACGACGTGAAAAGCAAGACTTGTGTTAAGGCCGGTTCAGACTACGACACTATACACCGTACACTCAGTGTATACATCGAATGTCTCTGTATGAACACG